>VNJV01007013.1:0-21274 GCA_008042635.1 Drosophila nikananu
AGAGTGGAAGGCAACGACCTTCTCTGAGTCGTCAATTAAAATGTAAACAAAGAGCGGCCATCATTAAAATTTGAAAATGTAAACAAAGACATGGTTGCATTGAGAAGCACAATATCGACATCTCGCTCTAACTCATAAGCAAGCATTGGCAATAAGAATGTACACCTATCTCGCTCACTCACAAATCTACTTGCTGCTGGGCACCTTGCTGCTGTTTCTGTTCGACTGGTATTCAGAAACCCCCAACTTGTTAAATTAATGTAAAATATGCCTGCATTTGCAAAAAACAACAACAACCACGCAGCCAAATTTGCAACAAACAACAACAACCACACAGCCGAATTTAGCCGTTTTGCCCATATAAATTCTTCCAACCCGTGATTTTGTACCAGGCGCGCAGAAACATTAGCAAGCAGCTGCTCGACTGATTCAATAGTTCTGAAGTAACGGTTCTAAAAAGAGGGGAAGGCAATTCAAATGTAAACAAAGATCGGCCATCTTTAAAATTTGAAAATGTAAACAAAGACATGGTTGCATTGAGAAGCACAATATCGACATCTCGCTCTAACTCATAAGCAAGCATTGGCAATAAGAATGTACACTCTCAATCTACTTGCTACTGGGCGCCTTGCTGCTGTTTCTGTTCGCCTGGTACAAAATCACGGGTTGGAAGAATTTTGATGGGCAAAACGACTAAATTCGGGGTGGGGTGCTCTTTTCAAATGCAGGGCACATGAATTAAATTCGGAAAGATCTTAATGATGTTTAATGATGTTAATAAATTTGAAATTATAATTATGTAACCAATTATTAAATTTAGATAGACTAATCTGTTAATGCTGATCAAAAATACATATACACATATGGGCAACTTTCTGAAAAGGTCAACCGCGGCAAAAACCACAAAATATGCTCTAAAATAAATATTTTTAACATATTCCCATTAGGAAATGTTCCAATGGATAAAATTTGAAAGCCTTTATCATATTCTAAAACAAATTTTAAAATATTCGAATGCAAACTCGCGGAAATTTCCATTTTTCATCATTTTGATGAAAACCACCATAAAAAAGATCATGTTATGTTTTGACAAAAATCTCCAAAGCAGAGGAACTAAGCTTAGACTTTTGCTTTCTATCATCACTGGGAGATTTCAAAGAGTCAAAAGATACCACATTTATACTTCGCTGATTTACCTAAATAGTAAAAAACATAACGAAAAGTACGATGGAATTTTCTGTCGCGTGCGACAGTGATTAAAATTCAATTAAAAAAAAACTACTTAATATTTTAAATTGAAACTAAAATTTTTATTAATAGAAATCAATGCATTACACTGTAAAATTATTTGCTTTAAAATCGTCCATCACGTTTCGCTGCAATCGGGGCTTGAACTGGATTTCAAAAAAGTGACTTCTATCTGAGTCGCGTGCGAATACCTCACATTTTTGTGATTATCTCGAAAACGAAAACGAAATCGATATTGGCACCATATATAGTGCTAATCAAGAGCTTTAAGTTTCATATTTTGTAAAAATTACATAAATTCTTGGTACATGTTTTTTGCAAGTTCGAATGTGTACGAATGTCGCGTTCGACATCGGAGAGTTACCCATATATACATATTGAGTCGGCTATGACTTCGACACGTTTCCGACTCTGGCAGAGATATGTATAATACCCTGCAAGGGTTATGATCCCTATGGAAATCGTTAATATATATGTAGCTTGGTGCCAAATTCAGGTTTTAATATTTAAGTATTCGCAATAAAATCTTTAAGCAGTTAAAACTTTTTAATTCAAAGCATCGTAGAGGTTTTTTCTTAATTTTCATTCTACACTGAACTACTCTAATTTTTTTCGCATACTCGTGTAGTTTATCTTCCCTTATATTTAATAGAACTCACCTCTTTGTGAGCTAGCGGACAACTATCCAAACCTCAGTGGTCACCATTACCTGGACAACTGACTCCTCTGGGCACTGGCACTAGCCATTTATGTCCGATGTCATTGTAAGATGAAGCCCGGGGCGCCGGCACCACTCGGTATCAGAGCCATTCCATGACGATTTCCCGGGAATAGGGCACGACTCCGAATCCAACACTTGGGGATATACACATACAAAGTAAATAATAAATTCAATTCCGCCTCCATTTAGATTTAAAGACGTTTCTTTGTGTATTTTTTGTACTTTCAATTGATTTCACTTTATTTGCTTGCATTTACAAAAAGAAAAAAAATATAATTCATATATATATATGCTATATATATATATCCGACCATTAAAACAAACAATAAGTATTCACTAAAAGTAATATATATAGAGAGAGGGGGAGAGACTACACACACCAGCAGGTGTAGGTGTGGTTGCGGTTCTTGGTGTCCCAGGATCTCCGTTTCTTTACAGGTTTGCTCCTCAGTAAAAATATACAACTATATGCATATATATTCAAATATATGTATATACAACGTTTTGTGGACAAAGTTGTGCCTGAATTACAATATGTGTGGGGGTGGGTCTGGGTGTGGGTGAGTGGGGGAGAGTGTGCAGTGGGGGGCAAGGCAATCTTTGTTATTCTCCGTATGCTAAGAGCTAAGCCTAAGTCTTGGTTGCTATATATTATAAAACCTAGAGGAGAGAGAGAGGTCAACCGTGTTTCTGCGGATGATTGAGTAGTAGTAGTTCCTGGGGTGAAGTGGCGATGCCTCAATTGGTTTCCTTTTGTTATCTATTAGCTAGTTTTTGGTTTCATTATTCGCCCTGTTCTGGTTCTCCTTATCCTCGTCCTTATTCAGGCGTTGCTCTCTCTGCTCCAAGCAAGAACGCGCTCCGAGGTCCGCTGTGCTCTGCTGCTGCTGCTGCTGTACTGTTTGCTCTGCCGTCGTCACTGTCACCTCGTCCTCCCGTCTGTGTCTATGATACCGATGATGATGTCGCATAGCCTCTTCCTTGCCCTGAATACTCGTCTTGTCTAGCTTCAGATCGATCTCCACATCGGAGTCCATTTCAGTCTCGGAGAAGCAGAGCGAGTTGCCGGCACGCGGCACTTGGATGCGGCGACGATCCTGAGTAAGAAACACAAATAAATTTAGTCTCTGCCTATTTCTGCCTTAATACTGATCACACCAACCGTATTCAGGGTTGTCGGCTCCGAGATGTAGCCATCACAGTCTTCGTCCTCGCTAAAGAGCTCCGCTCCTGTGTTGACCGCATACACCTCTGGCAGTCGGCACACGATCTGCGCCAAATCGATGAAGGTGTACTCGTTTAGGGAGGCGTGATTGCCGCGCTTGGGCGGCTCCTTGTTGAACCACTGATTGAACCGGTCCAGCCGACCCGCCTTGGCCATATTCTCAAAGTAGTTCTTGCCGAACACATAGCCCACGTCCCGGATCTCGTCAAAGCTCCCAAAGGCAAGGGTCTTGTACTTGTCAATCGGCGGTCGGATGTACTCGCAATAATCAGAGTTTTTCACTTCCTGGTTGGGCAAGGGAGTAATGTGGGTTAATAAAGGATTTATAGAGACATATAGAAGGTATGCAAGGCACACTCACCTCCAGCTGGCGGACACAGGAGACGTAGGCAAGTCGGGATTGAATATCCGGCAGATCGGGGACCTTAACGGGCGACGTGAAGGGATTCCACTTCTTGTATAGCAACCACCAGCCGCTTAGGTCGTCGCCGTAGTTGGTCAGATCGGTGTCATCCTGGGAGCCCACGTCGATGGCTATGATGTGGGCGGCGCCCAGGTTGTGCATCACATCGGCTATATATATTTACATATATATATACGGGAATGTGGACGTGTGGAGGAAATGGCGTTGGAATACACAAATGCGGATCGGGGCGTATGTTTGTTTGTGGTTCAAAATGTAAATATGCTTGGTTAGTAATTTTCAGCAGTATCACGATCGCAATTTTCGGTTCAATTTGCAAAATTAAGCAGAGAAATAAGCAGTTAATTTATGTTTCTGCATTGCCAATTGGGAAATATCTAATTTAAACTTTGAAAACCTTATTTTGGGGCTTAATTTTGCAAATAGAAAGCCTTTTATTAACGCGAAAATACCATAAGCTGTTTTATTTTATTATTCTGTGTTTTAATTTTAAATTGTGTTATTCTCGCGTTTAAAACTAAATAGAATCAACTAACAGTGTTTTTTCCCCCACCACCTTGAGTCTTGGGAGGAAGTATAAACCTTCTGTCCGAGTTTATTTCGATTTTACTGTGAACTTAGATTAATTGCTTTAACTTGAGGTTTTTATTTTAAAATTTTTTTGGAATTTTGACGCGATTAAAGGAAAAAGGGGGACTCAAGATGCTCGGGAAATCGAGACTGCAAGGACACTCTCGCTGACTTCAATTTCCAATACTGGAGCGGACGCAGAGCGTTGGAGCGGGATTTGGAATGGGAACTGGTGTTATGGAACTGGTGGACGGTGGCATCTCGGTACTAAGTACTCGGTGGATGCTGTTTACCTGGAACGTTGTTGGTGTAGCAGCCGTCGAGCAGCAGGTGACCGTCGCTATAATCACAAAATGGCGGGAATACGCCGGCAATCGACATGCTGGCGCGGCAGTAACGCCACAGGTGGCCTGCGTTTTTTTTTTTTTGCCGTTTGCAACACAGGTGACAAAACAAGTGTACATAGCCAACAAAAACAGCACAACACGATGATACACAAACGCGACATGGTGGATGGTATTTCGGATTTAATCAATTTCATATTCCATTTTTTTTTTCAGTGTGGTTCGTGTGTGTGAGAGAGAGAGGTCGGGTGTGAGTATGTGTTTGTGTTTCAAAGATAAAGAGAGAGAGAGATAAAGAGGAAGACACAATTTTATCCACGATGACAACAGTTGCTTGTGTAGAAATAACGGTTTGCTACAAGGCTCTAACTACAAATGAAAATTCGACGAGAAGGCCAAACAAAATCAAGGAAAGGGAAAATCAAACAATAAGACAACTCAGAAATACCAACAACTATACACTACAAAGTAAATAAAATAGGGGGAAAAAACCAAAGAAACTTTGTGCACTTCGTTTTTTTGCAAGTGTTTTTGTTCGTGTGTGTGTTTTTGTGTGTGTACGTGTGTCATGAGTAATTGGGAATGGCGGAAATGAGCTTTAACCATTTGAGTTGCTAGGAACGACGGCATTTCCAGGCCGAAGAAAAACAGTGGCAGTCCGATGGAAACGGAACGGAAACACAAGACAGCATTTTAGTATTGGACTAGGGGGAATTTTGTAATGAAACAGGACAGGGAGCCAGGAAACGCAGGCAAGCATGATCGATCGAACAGTAAGGACTTTCCAACACTCTGCGCGCTCTCTCTTTTGTGCCAACACAAAAAAAAAACAAATACCAGCTCTAGATTGGAATTGAAAGTGAGATTGAATTATCACGCTCAGTGGGTTAAAGTATTATATTCATATTCAATATCTTCTTTTTTTTTTTTGTTAGATCGTATTCTATGTGCTAATTGCTAATTACCTGGCAGATTATTCACATAGCCGCCATCCAGCAGGAGGTGCCCATCTTTGGGATCGCACAACGGGGGCATGTAGCCACTGAGCGACATGGAGGAGCGTACGTAACGCCACAGAGATCCTGAGACACAGAGACACACATGCCAGCAGCAATGATAAGTCGTGGTGGGGTGTGTGTGTGTAGGGTGTATAATTCGTGCGTGTGTTGTGTGTGTGGCGGGGGAGAAGAGAAAAAAAAGAGAGATTGAAAGAGAGAAAAAAGCGTTCAACGATCTTTTCTTATTTTTTTTTTTTAAGGATATGCAATGAGGATTAACAAAAAAATGAGGGACGTGCGATATACGGGTTACAGGACTCGGGAGCCACTTAACTGGGTTAAATTGGGGACCACATATGAAGAGAACTAAGAATGTAAGAAGCCTTAGTTTAGGATCACAAAAAATAAAATACTTTATATGAATTTCACAAAAATGGGATGCTAGCCGGTGGGAACATGAGGGTCACAAGTGAGGCGTTATGAAAAATGGGAGCAGCGATGGGTAGATTGTTTTTCTTTACGAGGGAGCACAGCCGTTGTTAGGTCTCTAGCAAAAAGCACAAGAGCCCAGAATTCACTTTCATTTTTAATGCTTGAACCTTCAAAATGTTGCAGAGAAACAACATTAACGCGAAACCAACAACAGCAACAACAAGAAAAGCAATTAAAAATTATTTCTTTACAACTGTTAACAAAAGAAATTAAAAATAATTTAAGACGGCACACAGTCGATAGGGAGCGCAGGGCCGATAATTTCGAAATTTTCACTTTTAAATGTGTGATAAATTGCTTCAAAATTAATTTCGGGCCATGGAAGGTGTGTGTGTGTGTGTGTTTACAGGTGTGGGGTGTGTTTTTAAATATTTTTCTTTCGTGGATGTACACTCAGTTCTAAGGTTTTTACTGAAGGAATAGGAAGCACAAGAGCATTACAAAAGCCAAAAAAGGAGAGAGAAGAAGTAAGTGCGCCAAAAGAGCCATTGTGCTATTGATACAATCGAACCGATAAGTTATCAAAGTACCAGAGAGATAGGGAAAGAAGCAAGAACTAAAAGCAAAGCTGCTAAACTAGAATTTACTAAAGTGTGCAGGTAATACATCGATTAAGATATCATTTATTTAAAATATGCACTATTATTTTATAGGAAATTATTCTCGAAATCAAAAAAATGTATCGATTTATCGATACAAAATCGAAATCTTTATTGTTATTTATATGCAGCAAGATAAAGCCTAGCCCTCTATCGACATATTAACTGCAGTCTTTAAACTAATAGAAAAAGGAGACCGAGATTCACATAAATTTATAGCGGGAGAGACATCTAAAGAAAGAGACAGACAGAGGGAAAGAGAGAGAGAGGGAGAGAGAGAGAGCAAAGGCAATGCAGAGCGCGACTGACTGAACTTACCGTTGGTGTGAACGCGATGGCAACTGGCCGTGATGTCGGTGGTCAGCGTGAAGTAGGGTATCCACAGATCCTCGATGCTCACGTCCCCAAAGGTGTCGTGGATGGTCTTGTTGAACTCCCGTCCGGAGAACATTGATGTGATCGGGTATGTGAGGTCCAGCAGTTGTAGGAACCATTTTGTCATTTTCTGCAATAATTTATATTCACAATATTATAAGTTTCAAAATAGACTATGATAGTTTCAGGATCTCCGAGATCCCTAGGACAGAGACAAACCTTGGACCACTCGCGCGCCTTCTGCGTGACTATGGTGATGTTCCGCTCGGAGCACCAGAGGGCACCCATCAGAGCACCAATGCTCACGCCGCCCACCATATCGACGGGTATGCCCGCCTCTTGGATGGCCTTCAGCATGCCTATATGGGCAGCACCGCGTGCCCCTCCACCGCCCAGGACCAAGCCAATAGAGTTGCCCGTTAGCCAGCGGGCTAAGCGCGAGAAGTCGGAATGCATGTTCGGTTCGGAGAGCAGGACGCGACTATAGAGATCATTCTGTAAAGCAGAAAAATGCGAGCATATGAGATTAGGAATTATAATCAAATTATATGTCAAATATAATCGAGGTAAATTTTTAGCCAAACACCTGGTTATCTCTTCTGAAATATTGTCGGTCATAATAACCTGAAACGTGACTATCCATACCCAAATCTGTGCTAATCTGCATGCTCGACGAATAGATATAGGTATATTTATGATACGTAATTCTCTCATTTTCACTGATTATGATTTCGAGTGCTCCAGATAGCTATATCTTTACGATTCCCAGTGCCACGGAAGTTAAATTGAATGTAGTGGCCCGGGGCCCTTGTCCGATTAATCAATGTCAATATATCGCAAGGAAGTTCGATACAATATATCGACATAACCATATCGAAAATATTTTTACTTTGATTAATCAAAATGAGGAAAATTTAATTTTACCCTTGCAGGGTGTTATGATTTTAGGCAGTAGCTTGCAAAGTAGTATAGGACTCATTTGCGACCCTATAAATCATATATATTCTTGATCAGCATCAACAGGCGAATTTATTTAGCCGTGTCCGGCAGAAAAACAAATTTAACAAAATATTTCAAAAATTGTGAAAAATTAATAAAAAATTTTAATTAAAAAAATTATTTAATTAAGTATGCAGAATTTTAAAGCTGGTAAAAACTACCACAGAAAAGCTTTCCGAAATGAAATTAACAGATTTTTGGATTTTTTAGTTATTACATTTTTAAGCTTTAATTTGCCCAAAATTATGGAGGATAAATATTTAAAGTTTAATACTTCTTTCGGGGTATAATAATTTCAGTCAGAAGCACAGAACACAGTGAAGGACTCATTTGCGACCCTATAAATCATATATATTCTTGATCAGCATCAACAGGCGAATTTATTTAGCCGTGTCCGGCAAAAAAACAAATTTAACAAAATATTTCAAAAATTGTGAAAAATTAATAAAAAATTTTAATTAAAAAAATTATTTAATTAAGTATGCAGAATTTTAAAGCTAGTAAAAACTAGCACAGAAAAGCAGATAATAGATAGACGGCTTTAAAGATTCATTTTCAATACTCACAATGCGATATTGACTTTTGCGCGTAAAGATGCGCTTCACACACTGCACATGATGGTGCTTCGTCACCCAGGGTCTCGCGTTCAGCCAGCTCAGCGTATTCGCGGGCTTGGCATTTGTCGTCTCCGGATAGAGCAGCACCAGCTCCTTCTGCGTTCGCATCGCCAGTCGGTCGATTTCACGCTCAAACTTGCCCACCAAATGGGAACGGTCGCCGAGGCCGACAATCAGAATGACATCCGCCTGCCGCATGCAGCGTTGCGTCCAGGCGCTGAGGGAATTATCGCACTGATAGAGCGTTATAATGTTGCGGTCCTCCTGCTGGGCCAGCCACGAGGTCATCCGGTACTCGTTGGCCGCCTCAAAGATGTTTGGGCCGAGCTGCTTGCGCACCACGTCCGATGTGAGCCGCAGAACGGGACCTGTAGTGCGATGGCGGAGGATTAATAACTGGCAAAAAGTTCGGTTTATGGGGGACTTGGCTTAGTGTACAAAACATTACCGGAAGGCATCATCAAAGGCCGGAAATATATATGCAAATATTTTGTATACACACCTATGGCACAGAGCGAATGGTAGAGCTCGTAGGTAAAGGTTGTCATCGGCACCTCGTCGGTGATGGGCACCAGGGCCACCGTTGAGTACTTGTGCGTGACGGGATTGGCCTCAACGGGCGCGCCCGGCGCCCCGCTGCCCGAGCGCGTCTGCATCGTGCCGAGGAAGCGATGGCTAAGGAAGCTAATCAGCCGGGTAACCACAATGGGGTAGCGCAGCTTAATGGCATTGAACAGGCCCTCGGGCAGCTTGGCCAGCTCCGAATCGCGCACAGCCATCACCGTCGTGGTGCGTGACGTCTCGGTGATCATTTCGACGATGCCCACAAGGTCACCCTTGCCGTACTCGCCCACGATCTCCTTCTTTCCGCTGGAATGCGTGATCACCGATCGCATGCGTCCGCTTAGCACAATGTAGGTACTATCACTGCTCTCGTCTTGCCGATAAACGGCGCGTCCCGACTCCAGGAAGATCCAGTCGAGGGCGTAATCACATTGCCGCACCAGCGGCGACAGGCGACGAACCACGCCATTGCCCAGATCCAACACGATCCGCGGCCGCTGTCGCATGATTCTATTTACAGGGGGGATATGAGATGAGATTAGCCCACAGGTGACAGTGGAATACTCACTGATAGATGGCCGCTCGCCGGATGAAGGCTATCCGGCTGTTGTTCCTCGATCGGATCGTATAGGCACTCGCTTCGCCCGTGAGCATGGCCAGGCCGCCGACGATCTCACCGGGGTGCACAAAATGTATGAGCATATCGCTCTTATCCGGCTTGGCCCGTGTGGCATCCTGGTTACCCTGATACACCGCCAAGGTGCCGGTCATAACGAACCAAATGCACACATCGTCCGCATTGCCCTCGGTGATGAGCGTAACATTCGGCTCCAGTTCGCGGACCTCCACAAAGGGCTCTATAATGTGAGCATCCTCCTCGGGCAGGCCCAGTTCCCGGCGCAGGCTCTCCACGGCTGACGATTGCACCAGTCGCATATCTATCGAGGGCGGTTGCGGTGGCGGCGGCGCCGGCTGCTGCTGCGGCTGCGGCTGCGCTGAGTGGCTGCCTTCAAGGGGCGATGATGGACCCGCCTGGGTGATGGACCCGCGACGCGTGGACAGATTCCCCACGGAATGCTGCTGCTGATGAAACACATCGGCACTGGACACTTCGCCATGTAGTTCGCTGAATATCTGGTTTGTTTCGGTCTGTGTGCCGGCTTCGGAATTGGGATGTGGACCGGATAGTGTGTGCTCCTCGCGCGAATGCCGCGCCGAGGAGTGTTGAGCTCGACCAACACTTGCTCCCGTTCCCGCTCCCGCTTCCCGAGCCATCGGTGTCGCCGCCGCCGTTGTTGGCGGCACTGGAAATTGGCAGGCCGGAATTGGTGCGGCAGCGGAGGTGACGGTTTGCCGCGATGATTGCGACGACTGCGCGTTGATGATGGTCCCGGACATCATGCCAATGCTCTTGTACCGCATATGATTCTGGACCAGCTCGGCATTAAGGCCAAGATAGTTGCGCAGTGCGGTGAAGAGGACACGCTGCAGTCGGATCATGATGACCTGGATGACGCGAATCATAACGTCCGGATTGTCCTGGAACACCTCCTCGAAGGCCTGTAGGGGAAAGAAAAGAGGATAGAGAATATGACGTATTTATTCAACTGTTTGTCTTGCGAATTTTGAGCCTCGGGGCCCAACACAAATGATCTGTTGTTGTATACTTTGCATGGCTGATTGATATTCTTTGAGTAAAATGGTATAAATAAAACCTATATTTACAAATTAAAGCTTGAAAAAACGGACTAGAAAGAGGGTTTGCTTTACTGCTGTAACATGTCCACATTGTAGACTCCTTTAGGATTTACCTAAAGATACAGCAAGTAAAGGGGTAAATGTTCGCCATAAACTTATCTTAATCGCCTGGTTTATATTTATAGAATATTTTAATTTAAGCTCTTTGTCTTTGGGTATCTAACCTAGCCCAGAGATAAGATATAACAATGATTAAATCTGGGCAGCAGGTGCTCCTTTGGGGTGACAAAATAACAAAGCAGAAACCCACCTGCATGGGCAGTCGAATGACCACCGACTTCTCAATGGCCTTGGCGGTGACCGTCTTGTAGTAGCTGGGATTGCCCGACAGCACATCGATGAAGCTGAGCAGCGACGTCACGGACTCGCCCTTGCGCACCGTCTTCAGGGACAAAGTACTGCCATCGGCATTCGAGATGTACACATTGATCATGCCCGATTGGACGATGTAGACACTGTCATCGGGATCAGTGATCTTGAACAGATAGTCGCCGGCCATCAACTCCAGCAGCTGGGTGTGCTTGCACAGGCGCAGAAAGACGGGCTTCTCGAAGTGCCCAAAGATCCGGATGCTCTGCAGCATGTAGAGGGCATCGGGCGGCACACGGTCGCTGCCCTCGATCGTCTCCTCCAGATACTCGGCTGGCGGCTCAACCGTTCGCATCTCCAGCGGCATATTGTCCCGTCGCAGCTGTAGGATGCGGCGGGCAAATCTCATCACCGCCCGTCGCTTGTAGCCCTTGCCGCTGCTATACATCTGTCCGCTCACGTTCTTCATCTTGCGCAGCATGCGGCGTCCATAGAAGAGCATCTTGTCGCGCTTCCGGAAGCGCAGGCCGCGCAAATCCCCGCCGGACGAGGTGACTGCGCTCAGCGAGTGGGCGATCTCATCGCGCAGGCGCAAACGGGCCAGGCGCTTGAAGTATATGCACCAGGCGAAGAGGAGAATGGTTAGGATGAGCACCCCCATGGACAGGTACACCTGTAGAATTGCAAATGAGGTGTCAATTATAATTGAAATAATGCTTAAGGTGCATCCCAATCTAATCCCATCCCTCATTGTGTGGGAGTTATCAAATAAGGACACTTGGGTTTGCAAAAGTTTTTAAAAACGATTTATCTTATTGACAGTGGCCAGAGATGGGAGTTTACGAGTGTTTTTATTTTTGGGCAGGGTTGCATTTTATGCCCCAATTGCGATATACGCCCGAGAAAAATACCAAGTAAAGCTAATTCTTACTTTTAGCTAGCGAAAATGCCAATAGAATGCTTCAAAAATATTTTAAAAATGTCTACAGGTCACTTAAATGAATATACCTTTAAGATTTATGTACAATAGATCCTTTTTTATAAGAATAAAACCAACTTAAACAATTTTAACAAGTATTTGTCTCACCCAATAATTTCAAGTAAGCCTTAATCATATAATTTACCTTGGAAAATTCCTCCCACCTGTTATTGGAAATGGCCATGAAAATTCGAACGAAAACCGTCTGTCTGCCTGACACTTTTCTTGGAAATCACTTGGAGGAGAACATGTTCAAATGGAATACTTAAGTGACACCACCAACCACTTTCACTGAATTATTCATTCAGCCAACACTTGAAAAGTTCCCAAAGAAGGATTTAGCTGAGTTTGATTGGTAGTCTTACATATGTAGTTCGAGAGGTTCAAATAATGATCCTAATTAAACCTTGGCTACCAATATCTAGTCAATCATTAAAATACCTTTAGTATGCTATAAAACCAATTTATAGCCTATGAAATATATTTATATGAAAGATAAAGGCATTTACACCATTCGCTGTGGTTTTTCCACACATGTTCTTCTTCGGATAATGCAACATTCAAGCAACACTCAAGTAAGTTCAGTGAGCCAGACGATCTCGATGAATTATTCAACGAGAAACACTTGCTATTGTTCCCAAAAAACGCTCTGATTTCCAGTAGGTGTGAGGCCCTTGTAATAAAGCCCATCAGTTGTGCGATGTTTGCGGTTTTTTCTATTGCCCAGGTCGGGTATTATAATTATATAGTTATATCTATATATATTATAATTTTCATATAAAAATAATCAGTTATAAAAAAAAGACTATCGACAATTTTCGATTATTAATCTATTATTATTAATCTTCTTGAATTTATTATTGTTCTTGACATTATAAATAGTTCTTTTTTGGAGGGGTGTTGGTTAATTATAGTTCTTTTAAACTTGGATTTGGTTTCAAAAATCTATAATATAAAAATATCGACAAATATCGAGTTTAATAATGCTAATATAGATAATCGATAAGCTGTCAATGTTATGCAAAACAACTTGATGTTCGGGGCATTGAACGCACTAAAAAACTCACAAATTCTCTTTAATTCGCATTAAAATAAACTAAACTAAAAAAATTTGCTATTTTGCGCTATGATTTTTTATTGAACAACATTAATCCGAAGCTGACCAAGAGTATTTACACATTCGACTTTACGCTGTTCTTAATGTTTAATATGTGCACTTTTTATTGTTATTGCATTCATGAGCACTTTGACATTGAAATGACGACGACGCGTCGACGTTGCACTTGTTGTTCCTGCTTTTGTAGTTGTCGTTCTGCCTGTGCTTTATTCATAGTGTTTGCGGTTCACAATAGTTGTTGTTTCTGCTATTAGTTTTCTTTTACTTGACTCTGTTGTTGTTTGTTTTCTGATATTGTCTGCAATTTCCGCATTGTGTTCGTATTTTCATATAAATATAGTACGGATAACTGCATATTACTTTTATTTGTGATTCCCATTAGTAATTTTTTTGTTTACAGTTTAGTTTTACATCAGGTTTTCTGTTTATCTATTTTCAAGTCCAATTGGATAACACACAATTGGCATAATAAACTGGCTCATTTGGTCTAATTGGAATCAGAAGCCACACACGCATATTCCCTCTTAGCAATCCAATTGGATTTACAACTGAGCTAGCTGATCGGACATGGCAACAGAGAGGGAGAGAGAAATTCGCACACAAAACGAAAATAAAAAGAGCAGGGCAACGGTCACAAGACGGTGGGCTAAATTGATGCGGCCCCAAGGGGTTAATTGAATTATTGAAAACTGATTTGGGCAGCCATGCCCCTACGTACCCATTCCCTTTCCCAATTGCACGTGCTTCTGATTAGCAATCGTTTAGAGTTATGTGACGTGTAATCAGCCTTCCAGCGGGGTCACACTATCGTTATCAGTATTTATTGGGCCGTGTGCTTATCATGTGGCTACTGTAGCCAAGTAGGTGGTGCCTTGTTTTTCTCCTTCTTTTCGGTTTTTTGTTTTTGGTTTTATGCAAGGCCACAAAACAAACAAATTCCGATTTGAAGGCATGACCAAGAAAAAAAAATAAGAAATCAAATCAAAACACGGAAGTGACGAAAAGAGATGGGGATGTGTGCAAAATAGGGAGGGAGAGCACCGTATCCGTTGTTGGAAGAGCAATAGCTGGATTTTATCAGCTGGCAAAGACGCAACCCGAATAAGCAACTAACTAAAGTCTTGCAATTGCTTATTCCTAGCAAGGATCTTAACCTGACGCAGAGATACATGAAATTATAATTGGTTTTAGTTTTACAGCTTTGTTTGGTTGAATTTCTTGAGGGAACAAATCATAGATTATCATATTAGGCGGAACATTCAACAGGTGTTCCTTATCTTTAAATGAATATTCCAAGAAACCTTTAATTTCAAAATCAGTTTGAAGAGTTACAATTTGAAAAATATATATATTTATTTTATCAATTTTGAATTTCAAAAGTTACTTAATTTGTTTTAGGTTCAATGGCGCATTTTATTTACTTTGTTTTTATTAAAAGGGCTTACCATTATCAGCAAAATAACAATTTGTAATCAATCTTGACATTCAAAACCCGCGGCTTTCAGCGGAAAATAATTTCTTAGTTTTTCTTTGTTTAACATTTTCAAGTGTTTCTTAAGTTTCCCAAAAAACTTTAAGCCTGGACAAGAACCCAGCACATCTGTTATCCTCCACATGTGATCCAACACGATCTCTCGCTCTCTCTTTCTCTTTCTTTAATTCTCACTGACTTCCTAAAACAGCTGTAATCGCCCATTATGATCCACCCTTGTTCTTTTCCGCTGTGTCTGACTTTTTCTTAGAGCTGCAGTTCTGGCTATTGTTCTTTTTCTCTTTCGCTCCAACACTCACTTTACTGACTCACTCTAAGCACGAAAATAAACAAAGAAAGGGTGAAGTTCACTTACCGTTGCACTGATCTGCTGGGAAAAGTATACGCACCACGCGTCCGAGAAGAGCGTGTTGTAGCTGCCAGTGGCGCTGGCGCGCAGCATCTCTAGAATATCCATATTTGTCTCGCTTACTCTGCTACCACCCTACTAGTTCCTCCAAGTCTCTTCCTTGCACCCCCTAATAGTTTGTTTTTCCTTGCTGCTCTCTCTGGCTTCCCGTTGCTGTTGTTTTTGTTGTCACGAATTGTGTCCCGTTTATTTGATAATTACGGAAGTGCGAAGAGCAAGGCAACGAAGGCACGGTAAGTGGGGCGGGGGCGGCTGCGTGGGCGTTTTGGCAGAAATCACAGCCCTTTGTTGTTGCTGCTGTGTTTCGTGGCTGACTTGCTAGCCGTCTCTATTTGCCTTGCTCGCTCCCGCTGGTTGGTGACACCCCCGCCCCTCGTTTGTCTTTGGATTTGTGCAATTATTGTAATGCACGCGCCTCCAGCTTTCTCACGCACTTTTTACACACAAACACAGACTTCACACACCCGCACACACACTGAAGCACATCACAACCAACTAGAAATTTTGATTTAAATTTTTCTCTTGTTTTTGTAGTTACGAATCAACGGGTATTTTGATGTTTGTTCTTTTCCGCACTCTCTCGCTCACACTCTCATTTTGGAGGAGTCTTTCGTTTTCAATAAGAAATTCTGTTGATTTTTGCCTTTATTATAGTTTTCCTAAAACTTGCTGCAACAGTCTCTGGGGCGGAGGGGAGTGGTGGAGGGGTGGCAGCGGCAGCCTCCTTAATTTAGTTACTCGAACTTAGAATTTTGCTATGTGTACTACAAACTAATAAAGTCAAATGGGTCTAGAATGTTGTTTGTATTTATTTTAGGGTTGTTACAGGCGCAGTGTTACCGGGTCGCCTCAGCGTCTGCCCGCCGCAATTTCAATTGGAAACCGAGCGGACACAGGAAAAGAGCGAAAAAGAACTGCAACGAACGGAGACGGGCTTAAACACGTTTCATGACAAAATTGCAGACAATTCCCGTTTTCATATTAATAATCACAAAAAAAAATTACCCAGACGAATTAGAAAGACCGTGCGAAGATTCACGACCACTGCTATTGTGGCGTAAATAAAAAACTCTTTTCTGGTCACATTGTCAGTGACCACCCACCATGCGACGTCACAAAACTCACCCAATTTTTTTCTCCATGCGCTCGAATGGACGAATCCGTAACAGAGAAGCCAAGGCTGCAAATTCCGCTTTTTTCCCGTCAAATCTGGTGGTTTTTTAATTTCATTCGTTCACTTTGCGCCGCCGAGCAAAAAAACACCAGATTTGACGGGAAAAAGCGGAATTGGCAGCCTTGGTCAACAGGGTGTTCTATGTTTCCTGTTCTCACTGCACTGTTCTGTTCTCTATTCTTACTGTTCTCAATTACCGATTCGTTCATTTCGAGCGCATGGTGGGGTAATAGGGGGACCAGAAAAGATAATTGATAATATTTTAATAAATCGATATTTTTTAAGTGCTAGGCACCGTATTCAGATCCGAAAATACTACAACGGTGGTGGCGTTAGGAGATTATTTGATTGCGCACGTTCAGTATTTCCAAAGCGGGGTGCGGAAAAGAGTTCAAATTTGAATCAAGCACGTTATAAGTAATCCCTTAGCTTATAACCAATTAAAAAAATATAATTAAATACATTTTTTGCGCTTACCGATCGGTGATATTATCTTTATGAATAGGATATAGGATAATACTCTTGGTTTGGACTTACCCGCAGCTGAAGACACTCAGTTACCTTTAATCGCCACGCCGCCGAATTTGCCGAGATTCATGGATGATTAAGTCCGCAGAGGTTCTTTCCACACTTGTTTACACACGTTTTAATACACGATTAACGCGGATGTGCACGGGTCAAAGCTGCGGTCAGTCGCCTTTACTTATACATAGGTGTCAAAGATAGATTGAGAGATTGAGTTAGATTGAGAGAGCGATGGAGAAAGAGAAGTTACATCGTCAAAATTGTCGAAAATTGGCCAAATAGTAGATATCGAGTTTTGAATGCAGAAAAGTTCTCCTATAAAAACCAAGAAGAAACGACCAGACTGGAATCGGTTGAGTTTTAGCCAAGTTATGAACGCAGAAAAATTCTCCGAGAAAAACCAAGAAGAGAAAACCAAACCAGGCTGGAATCGGTTTAGTTTAAGCCAAGTTATAATCAAAAACCCTCGAAGAAATTCGCGTTTATTAGCGAAAAATTTACTGCAAAAATTAACTGGACACGGTGCTATATTTAAAATATTATAATTTTTTGTTGCTATAAAAAACATCATTGCTACGGTATTTTCTCAGATATCTGGCATCCCCAATTTATTTCCAAGTGTTATCGCTCGGTAGTTCAGTCATAAGGCCGAAAATCGCCGGAAAATGGAATTTATTTCTCCGCCAAGGCAACTGGTCATACTGAAATGAATACGGAAGCAGCTGCATCAGCATCTGCCCGCGAATTAGATAATTCAGCCGGTAAAAGCGGGGATTCGCCACAGACCCCAGCGGAAGCTGCGCCACTGCCATAGTTCCGGGATTGAAGGTCGGCGCAGCAAGAGCGTGGAGTCGCAATTGGCTCTGGATTCAGCAGGGGACGAGCTCGGTTAGAACGACGTGAGTAGGCGGCTACAATTTGGCAGAGCTAACAAACAAATTTCTATACATTTTTTTAAATTTTATGTCTAAATTTAACTGCGGACTTTCAGAAAACACCGCCGATGCCAAGGAACCGTTGCCAGGAGACGACGTTGGACACTGCGAACAAGATCCGGAGCGCCGGGGAATGGCCGAGCGTGTCATCTACCACGAGCTGGCCGCCGTGCATCATCATCACCATCATCCCAACCCCCATCAGCAACAATCGCCGCACTCGCAGGCGCTTTTCCATCATCCCCAGCTACAGCAGCGTCGCCCAAAGACGGGAATGGCGGCCATGCCGGCGATGGCCAGTCCGGGCCATGTCTACGCCAATGCGAATGGTGCGGCGCCCTGGCGAGGAGCGCGCCAACAGCAATACTCTGCGAATACCATTAACACGGGACCCGGACCTGCAGTGGCGGCGGACACACTGCCCACCACGCCCAGATCGGGACAGATAAAGCCACCGCGAAACAAGAGCGAGGGTAAGCGGAGGCACTGAAAGAGGGAGCCGGGAGTGTGCATGAGTGCTAACCCTAAATCTATACGCAGAGGCCATTGCCGATCTTCTCGTGCGCATTCCGGACGTGGGCCAGCTATTCGATGTGCACAGTCGCATTGGGAATGGAACCTTCAGCACCGTGCTTCTGGCCACAATGCGACGGGAGGCAAATCTGCCGGAGAACCTGAGGCGAAAGTTTGCCATCAAGCACCACATACCCACCAGCCATCCAGATCGGATAATGAAGGAGCTGCAGTGCATGACCAAAATGGGGTAGGTTCGATATCCTTTTCTTGGCCCTTAAACCCTTGGTCCCCAGTCTGATTCCCACACACACACACAAATGCCGGCACAGGCCGGCCACCCACACATGGACGGGCGGCGGCGGCTTTCGTCCTCGCCTGCGTCAAACGACGTTAACCGACGTCAGCCGGTCATACGTCATTGCAATTTATTTTAGCTTGCCGGCCGCACGAACAAGGCAAGGGAGCGAGGGAGCCACATCCATCCATACAAACATACGTACAAACGAACACCGACGTTCGTTTATTGCACTTTCACACGCCATTCACGTGCCCATTTACAGTTACAATGCCGCGCACAGCTCTCTCTGTCTGTCCCGCTCTGGCCCTTGACGGCTGTAATGTTTGTTTACATATGTACATTAGTAGGTACATATGCGTGAGAGTGTACGGCACAGACACTCACATATCCTTCAATCCCAGCCAGCCGTCTGTTATCGACGCCAACAGCTAAAGATTAGATTACGCATAGGCTGAACCGAAGCCGAATCTTCGAATCCGTTCAATACCGCCCCAAACCGCCCAGCTAAGCTGGCTGAATAATACGCGCTACGGATGGCAGGAGAGAAAGGGAGAGAGAGGGAGAGAGATGTGGGCGTTGCGTTCGTATTTGACATAAGCCGGCTGCCCCCTGAGCCCACTGGCCACCCACCCATTCGCCCCTCTGGTCCTGCTGCGATTTTGTGTCTGTTCAAGCGATTTGCGCAAATTCCTCAGCCTAATTGCGTCACAACGTCAACAATTCCCCCCATCGCCGTCTCGCATCTTCCATACACTCTTGCTTCGTCGCAGTGATGCGCAGCCGGCTAGAGAGGCTAGCAACGAGGAGACTAGAGCTCAAAAGAGCTATTCTATTAGCTTTACAACCTGATTTTCACTTAAGAAAATTTTCGTCACATTGCTGAAGATAACTAATAATTTGTAATTATCTAGTATATATAGTTTTCAAAGGCTCAGAATATCCTTATGAATTAATATTGTAATTATTGGAAATACCCGGATTAGCTATACAGTTTATAAATTGACAACACTGCTTTGCGTGTGACGTCGTCAAAGCTACCTCTCCTTCGCACACAGTCGGTGTGGGCGAGAGAGCGGTCTGTGCACAGGTGCTTGTGTGTGGGTGTAACTGTTGTTGTTTACAAATCAAAGGCGACACAAGCTCCAAAAGCTGGCCCTGAATTGTCGGGCCATGCCAATAACACTTAAATCAATCCCAATGAGGATTAACTAAATCGCATTTTCTAAATTTTGATTTGATTGACTTTTAAAATAGAACAGTGAATAACACTCTCCCACCCAGTTATGGTAACAAAAGAGGAAAAGAGAGGAGGCTAGAGCGAGTATACATATGTAGGCGTCTTTGTTGTTTGAACACAGGAATCAAATATTAACGGGAAACATAAAGTGGAAAGGAGAAGCCCAGACTCTTTAATACCCTGTTATTTTAATTTATTATTTATTGAACCCGATTTATCATTTAGTTTATTACTTTTTCTTTTATAAAATGGGGATTCCTTGCCACTGTTTCTTTACCCAACTAAACTAGGGTATCAAATCACCGATACTTTGCACGGACAATCGCTAATCTAACTCTTTCCCGCTCTGTTTTGTTTGCAGGGGCACAGATAACGTCGTGGGCATCCACTGCTGCCTGCGGTGCGACGCCTCCGCCGCCTTCGTGATGCCCTACATGCCGCACGATCGCTTCCACGACTTCTACACGCGGATGGACGTGCCGGAGATCCGGCTGTACATGCGAAATCTGCTGGTGGCCCTGCGGCACGTCCACAAGTTCGATGTCATCCATCGGGACGTGAAGCCCAGCAACTTTCTGTACAACCGGCGACGGCGCGAATTCCTTCTTGTCGACTTTGGCCTGGCCCAGCATGTGAATCCGCCGCTCATGGGTGGCACAGCTGTTGCAGGAGCTATTTCCGCCTCCGGTAACAACAATAACAACAACAACAGCAAGCGGCCAAGGGAACGGGAAACGGAGCCAGTGCAGGCCAGTCTTCAAACGGACGCCGCACTGGGTGGTGCTGTGAAGCGGATGCGGCTACACGAGAAAGCCACAAAAAGGCCATTACAGCCGGTCAACGAGATCGCAAAGAGCGAACCTCAGCCCGCCGATGGATCGAATCCCGTCCAGCAGCCGGCCACGATGCAACAGCAACAGCAGCAGGCACCGCAGCAGGACCAGCCATCCGCTTCAACTCCGGCATCCGGTAGCAAGTACAACACGAACAGGAGCGCCTCAGGAGTATCGGCAACTAGCTCCAAGTGCTTCTGCTTTGCCAATCCGTCCGTGTGCCTAAACTGTCTGATGAAGAAGGAGGTGCACGCGTCCCGGGCTGGGACACCGGGCTATCGGCCGCCGGAGGTGCTGCTCAAGTATCCGGACCAGACCACTGCTGTGGATGTGTGGGCGGCTGGCGTGATCTTTCTCTCCATCATGTCCTCTGTGTATCCGTTCTTCAAGGCGCCCAACGATTTCATCGCCTTGGCCGAGATCGTTACCATATTCGGGGACCAGGCCATACGGAAGACGGCATTGGCCCTCGACCGCATGATCACTCTCAGCCAGCGGTCGAGGCCTCTTAATCTG
>VNJV01007017.1:0-49715 GCA_008042635.1 Drosophila nikananu
AAAACGCCAAATGCCGGAAATGTGATGAATCCGAGGCAACTGAAACCTTGGAGCATCTCATTTGCAAATGTCCGGCCCTATCAAGGGCAAGAACCAAATACCTAGGCGCTCCGGTTCTGGCATCGCTAGAAGATGCCTCCAGAAAGAAGCCAGGTGAACTACTTGCCTTCGCGAAAAACACCTCGATCCTTAAAGATTTCGAAAATCGCGTAAACACTCTCTAGGTCCAGTCAGAAACTTTCGGACAGCTAAGGGCCATATTGGCCTATGCGCGGCCCCGTGAGGGTCTTCCAACATAACCTAACCTAACCTAACCTGCCTTGGCGAAAAATACGTCTGGCGTACTTTGGAGTTTTGAAGCACGCTTTGTTGAAGGGTTTAAACTTCTCAAATTGACTTTTTTTCACATTTTTTTAAAATTATATCATTCATATATTGTTCATATAAGATTTGTATTCAACAATTGTGAGACTTGCCGTGCTTCACATCTCTCCAATCGATGTGTTTCATTTCTCCCCATTTGTTACTTTTTTAAAGATATATTAAAAATATTTTCTCTCAAATTTTTCTGTAAGTTAAAAGCTTAATGAATGCTGATTATTTTGCATACCAACTTTATAGATTCACTTGCAACTGTTCATCAGGATGCCACATATAAAAAAGGGTGATATCGGTGCAAGTTCTCGATCAAATTAAGCATTGAGGTTAACATTTTGTTCAAAAAAAAAAAAAACGAACGCAAAATCCACTAAGCGAAATCTATGGCCATGTTTCACGACTCCCCATGTTTCATAACTCCCCATTCTCCCCTATTTAATTGGCTGGTGTCTTATGAACATTACTGAATAAATGAATTGGCTAAAGGTAGCATACTTGATTTATACAAAATTACTGTTCTAGTTTTCGGACGGAAAGATGAAACTGTGAGAAAGAAAGAAAGACATATCCCTGGTTTGAATTTTGAACAATCACTGCTTGGTTATTAATTCAAGTATAAGACAAACACTTTGATGTTTAAGACACCATTTAATTTCATCTACCAAATATATAAAACGTTATGCGAAGGAACTTTTTTCTAGACCTCGACAACAAAAGTATGTCACCTCACTCTCTAAGATTTAAATGTAATATGAAAACATACTGCTGAAGCAACTATCGTAACTCCTTTAAGTCTTGTTTTTAGTCGGTAACCCTATATGACTTCTTAATTACACCGTTTATTCATTTTGATCATAATAATAAAATCTTTCGCTTGACGATTGACTGATCTGATATGAATGTCTCGATGAGCTTAAAGTTTCCAGCCATTTAAGTCAAATTCTTCAGTGACAAGCGACGACCCTGTTCGGCACTCATTTGCCATAGACAACAGTCTGCCCTGCATAGTCACGCCCAAATATATGCTGTCACACTGTGGGCGTTTGCAGCCCCTTTTAGCTTACCACCTTCCAAACACATA
Source organism: Drosophila nikananu (assembly GCA_008042635.1). Classification (NCBI taxonomy): domain Eukaryota; kingdom Metazoa; phylum Arthropoda; class Insecta; order Diptera; family Drosophilidae; genus Drosophila; species Drosophila nikananu. The sequence continues at coordinate 1,460 of VNJV01007017.1, forward strand.
AATGTCAAACGCAGGGGCCGCAATAATTCATTCCATTGCAATCGTGTCGCGTCCCTTACGTTCGATAAATGAAATGGGTGGAGTTTGGAAGCGGAGCACAACGCCGTTTAGCTGTGCGATGCGTGGGTCAGTTGGTGTCCTTGTCGATGACCCTGTTTTTGCTTTGACCACAAAAGCCCCCCTATCCTCTAGTTTAAATGCGATGCATTTACGGCTGCCTCATGGTTAGAATTCAGCATGGATATAGTCGGAAGGGCGTTACCACCTGATAAAGGGTTCGTTAAACCCACATTTGAAGCGTTTGATCTTTAACAAATTCAGGTTACTAAATACTTACACGTTTTTTCTGATATTCATTGTATATAGAAGATTATTGTCAGTTGTTTAGCAAGCATTTTATCGACAAAGGCACATAGACGACCTAGACTAACCTCCTTGATCAACCAGGCGAAGATGATAATTCTCCAGGAACTGCAAGAATACCAAGTAGATTTAAGTCCACATTTGGTTACCAAAGCCAGGATGACCACACGGAAAACTTAGCAGTCTATAAAATAAACACAATTAATTAGGCAAGTTCCAGTTTCCACTTGGAAATGAATTTCATTAATTTATAATTTAAATTTTGCTTAATAAATTTCTGGTCTTGTGGATCTGAATGTTTCAGTCCAATGGCAGACGCAAAGTTTCGGAGCGGTTTCGATCGGAAGGTTACAAAGAATCTGTAGTACCCAATATTAAAGCAAACTGTATATGCCGTTAACAAATACGAATTTTGTCTGAAAATTCTTCTACAATTAATTAAATAATTAAGTAATACCCACAATTTTTTAAACTATAACGAATGACTTTTTATGTGTTGTAGCGAATGGTACATCATTCTATCTTATTTAAGCTTTGCAATTAAAATTCAAATCTGCTGACAAATGTTTGGCTTTAATGTGGAATCAATTCCGTACTGCCGCGAATCCGTATCATTTATGGTTTATTTTCACTTTTCGCATTATTGGACAAAACCAATCCGAAATCGAACCAGCATTTCACACTGTGAAATTAAGCACAGACCGCAACTTATCCTATTTTAGTTTTATTGTTCGCCCTGGAGCGTTTCCCCATTTGGCGGGCGATTTAATTTCATGTCAAACATAAGCTCATTCCTTTCTTTCATCTCTCGTCGGTTTTTCGAATTGTTTGGCTCAAACACACATCGCGCGCACACACGCACACTTCGGCTTGACAAATTGTTTATTTTGGCGTTTAAGTTCTGCTTTTTTTAATGCTTTGCATTTCACTTTTATTTCGGTTTTGGGTTTGCCAATCGATGGCATTAGTGAAAAATCAATTGAGCGATGGCAGCAATCAAAACCGTAAGCCATGAAACCAAAACCGCACATCAGTTGTGCCCCTTGTTGGTTGTTGTTCTAGTTTTGTGGGTGTGCACAGCACAGGGGCGTGGTGTGTGTGTGGCGGGGCCTTGTGCGTGTCTGTTTGCGCCGGGACTTAAATGGCCTTTGACAGGATTTTGATATATTCGCTTTTTATTAAATTTAGCACTCTGCCACTTTATTTTCAGCGCAAACACCCTGGATCACGCATAACCCCGGGTGACTCAGCCGCCGCCCTGACCCCTGGCCAGATCAGGTTGTGGGACCAATTCTCCATAAGTGGGCTATGGTGCCTGCTTAGCATTCTCTGCTGGACTGCGATGAAAAGTGAAATTAATTACGCACTCTCGGTTTCCATTCTCCACTTTGTCATCGACTAATTTCTGCTATACCTATTTTTCTCATGCACACCGCCGCGGCGCTGGCGGAGGCACTGGAGGGGCCAGAGCCCATTTGCATCAGGTTTTTCACTTTTTTATTGTCTGGTCGCGTTTTAGTTTCCGTTTCGGGTTGTAGTTTCGTTTTCGGTTTCTGTCCCCGTCGTCGTCTTATACTAAATTACGTGCAACTATTTTTTATGTGCATTTCGGTGGCCATCTTTCTGTTGTTGTTTCGGTGAAAATTCTGGCTGCGTATTACAGAAAAGGTTATTGCGTTCATTTGGATAGGTTCCAAATAAGAAAGAGTGTTTTAGGAGAGAAACCAGTTCAAGATACACATTTCCTTAACAAATTAAACATTAATTAAAACAGTGTTTTTGTGTTGATGGCGAATTTAAAGTGGCTAGCTCTGCTGCAAGCTGTCTAAAATTCACATCTTTCTTTATTTTATAAGCTTCTCTGGAATCTGTTGTTTCACTTAGATATTAACATACATTTTTTATGGAATCGAAATTGGGCTCCGACTTAATTTTCAGTTTCATACTAGTACGATGTGTTTGTTTTATTTTTCTTGTTGGATTAGGAATTTTCGACAAAAGCTGAAGAGGGAAAGTGCTCTGAATTCATTCCCACAAATACGCATTTCTTTAATGTATACTCAAACCTGAAAGCGCTTTGTATTTTAAGATTTTTAAGCACCCAACTATGGCCTATAAAAAAAGGGGTGCAAATTAGTCAATTGCCAACAAAACTGGTTGTTCGCAGGCATCTTCTCGTTATAAGGTCTTTCCTCATACCCCTAAGAGTACCGGGATATGAACAATGTACCCGATAAGTTTGCAAACCGGACTAACGAAATATTTCTTAGCTGAGATTCGTTAATCTGCTCAGAGTCTGTTCATTTATTTCAACTAATACAGAAACACGTTCCGCGGACTAAGGAACCTGGCCGAACGGTTCCTAAGCTCCGACCCCAAATGCTTCACGCGTATTTAACATTAATTTCACTTTCTTTTGCACTCGCATAAACTCGCTCAGAAGAGAATGAACTACTGAATGGCGGCGAGGCTGTGGGGCCTCGGTTTGATATCAACATAATTAGTCACGTAGTTGTTATGTTTGTTTTAATGCGGCGACGAACGCGTTCATAATGCCTCATTATGAGTGTGTGGCAGTTGCCGTGCCGCTGCCGCTGGCGCAGCTGCAGATGTTATAAAATAAACAAATTATAGACGAGGAAGAAGTGCCAAAGATTTTGCGCTGGCAAATGTCAATAATTCGTAATTAACATTACGGCCCGCCCAAGGGCCATTAGGTACAATGCAGATCGCACGGCCTGCGGCAAGAACAGTTGCTCCCGCCAGATCCCAATTCGCACCCGAAGAGGCGGCCAGAAGCGGCGATGCTCTCGGCATAATTTAAGTTTTTATTACCTTCATATTTATGCGTAAGCAGAACAATGCCGCCCGCCGTTGATGAGGGAATCGTTTGTGCCACACAGCCGCTAAGTAGTCAGGGAAGCGATTGTCTAGATAGCATCCACCGGAGCAGTTGCCACTAACCAGTCACCAGATCCCACCGACCGGCAACAAGCTGGAAGATTTATGCACTCACCGGGGCAGAACTTTCACGAAAGTTCACAGACCAGAGACCGCCGCTCGAACGTGAATGAGCTACGTGAGACGCATGCGTGGCCGACTCTGATGTAGGAGTTTTTTTCTCGGTTCGAAAGTAAAATTAACAGGGAGAGGCGTGAAAGATGCACGGCTCAGGGGCGTGTGGCACAGGAAGCGGAGTCCCAATCGCCGATGCAGCTGGGCCTGGAGCTGAGCGGGAGGGAGCTGCTCGGTATTTGCATGCGGCAAGTTGCAAGGGGCATGACAAATGCGGCAGGCACGTAATCTGTGTCGCTCTGCCAGAGCCATGGGCATAGAAAATGTGGGGCCTGTGTGCGATGCTTAAAGAACCATGCGCTGACCTTGCGCCACAAAATTATTTTGAGGTTTTTTGAGCTATGTAAGCTGGCTTTTGAGCAACTATTTGAATGCGCTCAGTAGAGGCGGGAGCTGTCACTACACTGGAAGACTTCAAGCAGAGATGAGCTTTTCTAGAGAATAGGGATTTAATATTAAATAAATATCATTAAATATGTTTAATATTGTCAAAAACATATGTTTGTATGGGGAAATATTTTGGAAAAGTAAAAGGTTCAGGAGGTAGTATTTACTTCTAAGAGCGGTCACTTGGTCCATTTAGAATAAGTCAGCAGGATTAAGAATCTTTATACCTAATCTTTGAGAAACCTAATATTATATATGTAAAAAGCATACGCTTCCCAAATGTTGTAAGCCTTTTCTGGTAGTTCTATATAATCGTATTAATTCAAATGTGTTTTAATTTAATTCGGATATAATCTTCCCGGTTAAACTCAGCTCAGAGTCCGAGTCTACCTTGTAGACTTGTAATAAGATTTCGGCTTAACTTATCTTGTGTTAGCTTAGGGTGTTATTTTTAATAAAACTCAAAGTTTTGCAAAAACTTGTTTAGGTGTAGGCTACACGCTGGCTGGGCCTGCTACTGACTGCCACTTTTGTGCCGATGCTTTCAAATGGGCGAAAGCTGAATGCCGCTTTGGCCATTTTCACCCACGATGTACAGTGGTGCTGGGAAAACGAGAACGGTTACAAAAACGACATGCAAAAATTTTAAATTTTAATAAAAACTAATTTGTTGTTCTTTAAATGAAACATTATTAATGCAAGGACGCATTATTAACTAAATAGTTGGTAAGGTAATTATCCGAAGCAATACGACGTAAGTAGCATGCACCCATCATTCCATCTCGCTGTGGGAAGCTTCATACAACACAAATGTATAGCCAAAGAAGTATTACTGTTGGTACAACAAATTAACCAACCCACTGTTCGACGGTCGTCAAATGTAGTTCGAGCCACGAAAGTGCTGCGATGCCACCTGTCTGCCGGCTGGCCATTTATCAAAAGGCTGCAATTGAAATGCTGGGCGCACAGTTATGCTACCTTAGAAATCTACTCAGCACTAAGCATAAAATATAAAATGCCACCGTCTAACTTGGCCAATTGAGTGGCTCGAGGAGCGTGTGCAAAAAGGAATTCAAAGCCCGTCTGAAAAACTAAATCGTTTCAGTCAATTTCCTTCGCAAGGCCCTTCCCAGATAGACTGAATGGACTGCGAGGGGACCCGCATTCGGCCACTAAAGTAGTGAAATAATTTTCGTTAATCGAAAGTTGCGTCGCACGTTTAACAACATGGCCGGGGCAGAGCCGTAACGGAGCCAAAACGAGGCGAAACAACGGGAGGAAAAAAGCCAAACGACACGCTGCGCTCATAAAAAGACAATAAAAAAGTGACATTTCGGCCAAAAGCTATTGGCATAAACAGAGCCAGGGAAAAAGTCAACAAGCGTCGGCGATAAGCGCTGGGCGGTGGGCTGGAGGTGGAAGTGGCAGTGGCAGTGGCCGTGGTAGTGGCCGTAGATGTGGAAGTTTCAGACAGTGGCACAGGCTGTGGGGTGCGGCGGGTCGAAATCAAATCACAGCCAAAGTGGAAAACAACAATGCCGAAGCAGCATTATTGACAATTTACGTGGACTTGACTCTGATACTCGGACACTGGGCTCCTCTCCTTTTTTCTGATTGACCCACCAGGCACCGGGCTGCTGCTGGCTGTTGCTTTTCGTCGTTGACTGTTGCCCCCGGCTGTTGGTGCTCGGGGTTCGGGGTTGCCAGTGTCGCTAGTGTTGTCTCTGCCCACACGCAACGTGCAAATAAATGGGAGTGCGTGTGAGCTGTGCGAGTGTGGCCTGGCCGGGAAAAGTGCTTTATAAGTGCCACTCCATCAAATCAAAATCAGCCGATTCAACAAAACGAAAGTAGTTTGTTCTATACCCGGCGCTATTAAATTTGATGTCCAAATGAAAACATAATTACACAGCCGGTAACAACGGCGGCTCGGCACTTCCATTATGCGGAATTGAAAAACGCGCTGTGCCAACAGCAGCCCGCGGCAAAAACTTGGCTTGACATGGAGCGAACAGCTCTTGGCTGTGGCTTCATAGGAGCAACATGAAGACATTAAACTCGTCCAAAAAAGATTTAAACAAGAGTAACGAGAATCTCGGGCGACAAATTCGTCCTGCGGAAAACCATCTCCACTGCATCGTGCCTGCCCTGTGAAAGGCTTTCCCTTACTTATTCGTGTTCGTAGAGGTGTTCGGCTGGGCGTGAGTCAGATTTCTCCTTGAATACCATTTTACGGATATTTTTATGGCGTGATCGGCTCTGTGAAGCTGAACCAAATATGCAGTTATTTTTTAGCAAAAATATATTGCTTACAATTTTAAACAAAATCAGAATCAGAAAAAAATTGTATGTGTATTTCCCATAGGATTACAAACTAAAGTTTATGTTCTTTGATAAAATATATAAGTAGGTCTTTCACAAAACCATTAATGTTTATAGGCCAGGTATAGAAACAACGGGTTATCTAATTATTGATCATTTTTTCTCATAGAAATTAAAGCTTTTAATTGTAACTCTTAGGTTTCATTCTCAAATGAAAAATAACGCTGCAATTTCAAAATGTTCATATGTATGCAAAAATAAAATTTCAGTGAAAATATATCTGAAAAGTTTTTAATAAATTCGGGTTTCTTCTGATTTTGCTTATTTTTATGATAACTTACTAATTAATAATTAATTAAACTTTTTGATTGCTGTTTCCACATGAAAATACAAATATTATTTAATGTTAGTACTAAAGAGCTAAATGTGGATCCATTTTCTTCTTGAACCTTCATACGAAAGAAAACATATCGATGAATATGTGAGAAGTATTATTTTAGAACGCGTTTTGGGAACTTTTTACTATTTTAATATTATTGATTTATCACCTAATTTAGCAACAGCTTACTTCTAACTTATTTTCACTATAGGTAATCTGGCAGTCGCAACCCAAGATTGGTGCTTTCCCGCTCGTTTTTCTCAGTTGCGCACTATTTTTTATTAATTTTGTTTGTGTTTCTGGGTCAGTTCTGCAGACGGAAGCCGTTTGACTAGAATAAACTTTTTCCACTCTGCGCCCGGCTTCGTGTGAGCAGTCACCGCACTGGCAAAAGACAAGATGCCCCGAAATACAGACATAGCATTATTTCGTGGGCCTTTGTCCGCCGCTATTCTTAACACTTTATTTATTATGTTTTTTCGCGGACTTTCTTTGTCAAACTGCGTATTTTTCTTTGGCTTGTCTTTCTGTTGGACTTAGTGTCTGCGCAAAAGGAAAATCGCCATGATAGCGCAGCCTATAGAAAAATGAGTTATAAGGTTTTGGCAATAATTAACTTTGTTTTCTATAGCCGTGGCTTTGTTCAAGGCTTTGATATTGAAAAGAAACTACAAAAGGATTGAGAGAATTGGAAACAAGATATAAGCCATTGAATACACACGTATTGGCAAAGCCGTCGATTCATGTCACGTGGCATTTGAAAATATGTACATATCAGTAAATCCATTACTTAATTAATTATTAGTAAGAAAATCTTTAAAAGCTACTTTCAATTAATTTAGGAAACATTTATATAAAATATGCTGCACTTGAAAATTATTCTTAAAATTTAGAAAGTAAAGAAAATTCTAATAAAGTGAAAAGTTGTAGAGCAGAAGGTTATGCATTTTTTGACACATGTTTATTTACGTATATTTTTGTTAAATTTCATCAATTTCTGGTTTACTTGATCAAATATTGTAACCCAGTTCCAATTTGTTGTATTTTTACAAAGTTAGTATTAATGCCACTTTGACCTGTAGTCTAAAGAATATTAATAAATTGTACTGAAGTTAATAGCTTAATAGTTTAATTAAGGAAAGTGCTTAGCTGATGTTTTTTCTCAATTTAACACTGCCAGCTGCAACTCCTTACCGTTGTTGCCATGTTGACAAGAGAATGGGACAGTCCAAAAAACAGGACAGGAAAAAAACAAGAATCGAATCAGTATTTGTGAAGCCAAAGCTTCTATACTCGGTATAAATGCAGTGTTAATCTATTAATTAATCAGATTCAGATTATCTACATTTTACATTTTCTGCAAATCTTTATGGGCATTGATCCTTTCACAAATTTAATGGAAAATTTAAGACTCTTAAATTGAATAAGAAGATCAGATGGACTATTCGCTTTTTTTGGGAAAAAAAAAGAAAATAAGAAGAAATTTTATACCAAAACTCTTGTACATATCAGCTAAACAATTATTTCTTTTGTTTTATTCAAAAAAAAAAATCCACTCTTTATTTGGGGCGATACTAACGACGACTATCGAATTACTGTCGACGACAATCGATGGTTCAAAATTCACTATAGTCGAATATCGATGTCCCCGACTATCGATAGTTCTCAACCTCTGCCTAAATGACAATTTTCGAACTTTCTGTTCATAGTGTAATTCCTTATTTGAATTATTATCGGTTCCCTTAGTAGCAAATTATCTTGCAAGGTTTCCTTGATTTCTCTAAACTATGTATTTATAAAAAGACCTGATTTTTTCAATCTCTATTTTAATTAACTTCAAGACAATCAACAAAATCATTCAGATCTCTATATACATTCATATATTGGTATATTAAAATCGCCCTAAGTAATCTAATGATATGGACATACATAAGCCTGAGCAAGTCACAGCAATATTCCTTGGCTTAATGGCTTCGATTCGCAACACAATAACATGGCTAAGTCGACTTGCTTGAGCGATTTTCTAACTTCTGGTCAGAAGTATACGAGGGCCAGGGTATAAAAGTGCATTGACAAATAATTAAATAATAGCCTCGGAGCCCATTCAAGCACTGCAGTCGCCTCTGAGTCTCGCAAAAAAACTAATAGAATCATATTTTCCTCTGATAAAGCGAAACTGGAAACTGTCCAGCCAGCTTGGCTTTTAAGAGACGGCAAAAAGGCGGACGTGCAACGAAGATAAAAAGAAGGCGAGCTAAAAAAGGCAGCTGAAAGAACATGAATAAATAAAATTAAATGCAGCATGCCCACTTAAGAGATGAGCATGCAATTTTAAATAAGAATTAAAAGCAGAAAACTGTTAAACGGGAGAGATACTCAGCAGCAGCACAAAAGAACAGAGCAAGAGCCGGGACGGGGACAGGCTTAACAATCCTATGTCTCGAGATTCGGGTATTCCATTTGTATATCGAACGGAACTTTTTGATGTGGTCACTCCGGGGACAATAAGCGACTGCCTCCTGCCCGCAGCCCCTAGACGAATCTTCAATTACGGAATTGATTACCATTGAAACTTGAGAATTAAGTACAGTTTTGAGTTTTCAGCATAATTGCAGCCGATTTCGGGTTAGGGCGGGCAAAGTGCACTGTCATTAAATACAAGGGGGAGTGGCTGCCGGCAATTGTTCTGCCTTGTTTGCCTGGGAATGATGAAGGGAAATAGACAAAGTCACTTGCGGACAGACCGCCGTTCGATGCGCTCGCCTCGGCCTCTGGAGAACCAATCAAGCCAAACGTCGGATTAATTTCATTTAACGTTCAAGTGGCATTATACCGGACTCCCCCAGCAGCAGCCACATCAGTAACAATAGAGGACGTCACAACGGGGGCAGGAGGCAGACGGCCTTCGCACAGTGGTCCATCTACTAAAACTAATAAGTCCATTTCCAATATTACAAGACATAGTTGTTAACTCTAAGTGCCTAAATACCCAATGGGTGTACGTTTAAGATAATACTGGAAATACAGATCCCTAGAAATAATTTATAGCTGAAAAAGAAAAAGAAACATACATAAGTAACGTATACTACTAAAATTTTAAATACTACAGTTTATTGAAGTTTTTAAAAGAAACGTTCATTAATTTATCAAATCAAATTCATATTTTGAAACATAAATTTGTATAGGAAAGTAAAAACACTACACTACCACATTTTTAGTCTCCCACTTATGTTAGGCTGACCACTGTGAGACGGCTTCGGTTTGCATTATTTCCCATTGCTGTTGATTCTGTTTGGTACTGGAAATGGAAATGTTCAAGTATTGAATTTGGTTTATCATCAATTTTATTGTCACTAGGCATTTACGAGCGATTATTTTAGTTGTTGCTGGCTTTTATCGTCGAGATCTGGTCCATGTTTCCCCTGATGTTTCTGCTGTGGAGTAGCAAGGCTGGCAGCAACAACAGGACCCTTAGCATTTAATTTATAGTTTAGGCAAACGCCAAATTTGATTTATTGGCCAAAAGGTTATTGACCATTGTGTTGAGCATATTATTTGGTTGTAATATCTGCTGGCGATTCCTCTCTGGCTCCCCACAAGCCCTTGTTCAATCATTACAATTATGAGCATACTATTGAAGCAGCCTTTTCTGTAGTTGTATTTGTGTCCCTGTGGTGGTAGACAGTGCCTAATAAATGTGCGCTAAATACATGGAATGCCAACAAAAGCCCCGGCTGCATGTAATAAATCAATTTACTTAGTTGCCTGAAATCCCATTCGCTGAAACCAGCAATTAAACTATTTGAATAGACTGCAGATTAATTCGTGCGAGTAAGCTCGTTCTAATTTGGCAAATAATCAAGCGAAACATGCGTTGCTTCCACTGCTCTACTTTCCACAAAAGTCCATAATAATGCACTCAATTGCATTCCTTTGATGCCAGTGTCCGGCCATTCTGCAGGCGAAAGCTTTCCAGTACTCCAAGCTGGCTGCAGCTCATTTTTCCGAGGAGGCTCCCTCTTTGAGTATTCAAACAGTAGAGTCTGTTCTGTTCTGCAGTCGCAACACACTGCAGTAACAACATCACTGCGTAAAAATCCGAATTCAGATTTCGATGCTTGGATAAAACTATTAGTAATAGTAAGTAAGCATCTACAGCCGAGCCCGACTGAAAAATGCCTGTTACCAAAAGCTGTGTGTCAAATAAATAGTATACATACAAATAAAATACAAAGCCCCCTTTTTCGTTGTGAAAATAAGTCACTAGTTAGTATGATAATTGCCTCAAGATCAATAGTTGGTCTACGGCATGATGTAATAACTACATGGGTCTACGGAGCACAAAATAACAATAATAAAAAAGCAATCAATAAATTACCAGAAGCGAGTAAAGAAAACAAATTGCAGAACTGGAACCAGCCCCTTTTCTGCTAAAACCTTTCTGAATATTCAAACCTTTTTGCTTATAACTCCTAATTTTAGAAATTGTTTTTCCAAGTTTTTAAAAACGCTTGTTGTATATTCCCTAACCACTAAATCTACTTGGCTAGTGATCAAATAATTCGATGACTTGGACATACATTTTAGGGGATCGGAGACGCCACTTTTTGCTAGTTGCATAGACTCTCATTGGCCTATATACAAACATTACTTCTATATCCAGCTACATAATGCCTACTTGGATGCAATCGAAAGCACTTACAGTTACATTTTTTGACTGTGACAGGTGCATCATAATAGTAATTGTAGACACTGTAACAAAGATGAGCGCATGTGCAGCAGCTCTATTAACGATATCGTCATCATCTACTGTTGGTGGCTTTCGGCGAATAGGCAGCAATAACGGTTTCCCGGGGCGGAGATTGTTAGCCCGATTATCGGCCACTTCACTCCACTCGGCCTGTCTACCCAGAGTATGGCTGTCAGCATCTCGAGAATAGAGAATCTCGGATTGTCTGCAGCTGAAACGGATTGCGTCGGGGCTTGTGTGTCGCCATGGGGATCGGGACATTCAAGTGCGGGCCCGTCAATGCAAGTGCATTTCACTTCGACATAAACGCGTATTCTTGCTGGAAATTAAGTCAATTGAACGCAGATAGAGTTGGCTAGAGCCATTTAAGCGGCGTTTGTGTGAAAGCCCCCGGTTTGTGCCCGGTTGTGCCTTGAGTCGTTCTTCTAGCCCAAACAGGTCCGATCATAATGCCCGGTGATGTGTCAGCTTGGTGGCATTGTGTGCTAGGGTTCTAACGGGACGAGTCAAGAGCCGTGATTGATCCGTCATTAATATCCCAATCCCTACTAGCTCCATTCGAGTGCAACGGCCCTTTGAACAAACAAAATCAAACCGAATCAATAATACATTTTAAATGGACAGCGATTCCAGCTCTCGCTTTTTTGGCCCAAAATCCAATTATCAATCCATCCCAGCACAGCAGCAGACCGAGGACAGCGGTCTAGTCAACATGTTATTATTGACAAATGGAAATGTCAAAATGAAAAATTAACTGAAAATCAACAGCTACAACAGCGGCGGCAGCGACATCGGACCAACAAATGGCTGCAAACACCGACCGACAATTGAAAATGTCAAAATTCAGGAGCTCATCACAAGCGCCGAAGGGGCCATTCCCATTCGCTCACACTAAAGAAAACAAATATTTGTATGTGTTTGAAAAAAAAATAATAATAAAAATGTGAGTGAAAAATCTGATTCATAAAATAATCGTGAAAACTCATCAGGAAACTCTGATCACCAGATCCTTTACACCCAGTAACTCTAAGCTATATAGGGTATTATTGGGTAATGTCCAGGTAAAATTAATTTAATAGATAGGGAATTTCGCTTCCGACCACTAAAACCTGAACCAATGAACCAATTGGATTAGCTCATCGAGTTGGCTGCAATTAAAACATTAATTTAATTTTTAACCAATTATTCTCAATTTTTCCATATCGATCTGTCTTAAGTAAGTATTAAATTAGATCATGCCTAACCACTATAGTTTAGAAAGGTTTATATGATGACATGTATGCAGTTATACTTTGAACTCCCCGTTTCTTTAAGTGCGCCCGGGACGTCAGGGAGCGGCGGACTGGGCGTAATGGTGCTGAAGCCGCCACGGACAGGAGAGGCTGCATGTTGCACGAGGCGCGCGGCAACTGCAACAACAGCGAGCAGTAGGTCAGGTTGGTGGCACTGCTGTCATCGATGGCCAACGATTGCCGACACTCGAACAGCGCGACATTTGAATGCGAGTGCCGCCGGTTTGGTTGGCACTCTTGGCGTTGGTGTTGTTGCAGTGACCACTTGATAAATGATAAATTAATTGAGTATTGCCAAATGGCATAGTTTTTCCCATAGAATGCCCTAAGTGAATGCTCAACCGCTCGGTGGGAATAGAAGAAGTGTCGCATAATCAAAGTTAATGAACTTGGCTGTCCGAGTTATAGGGAAAGGTATTCTCTTCAAAAATGCATGTCAATCTTATTAGGTTTTCAATAAACGCCAGTTATTAAAAAATTGTAATTTTCTTCAATGAACTTTACGAATTGCGAGTTCCAAGTCTAAAGAGCATTTAGGCTTCAACGCATCTATTGCAAATACTTACCATTAATATTTTGTCGTTGGCCAGTCAGTTGAGTTTATGACTAGCGGCACAGCCAGCGGAAATCGCTGCACAGCATCGAGTGTCGCAACTGCTGCAGGTCTGGTCGTCTGTGGGTCACAAGGACGTTGGGTAGACACCCCAAATTGTACAATCTAAACTGCAGGGGCGACGCCTGCGATAGTCGACTCGTTTCTGCTTCTCTGGTTTTTCTGACCGTCACCGGCATAATTAGTAAACGGACAAATGCAATTTTGCATTAGATTTACATTAGTTGAGCTCGAGAGTTGGCTACGGTTTCTGCTGGCTAACATCGTTTAATTAACTGCTGAATGGCCAGAGCGAGGAAATTGAAAGCATATGAAAGTGCTTGTGCCAGAGCGACGGATAATTGAGAAATTTCTATACGAAATGATGTAGAAATTTCACTGCCAACTAAGACTGAAGGCAAGCGATGAATCAAATATTCCGAGGGTTGGAGGTGTGGGGTTGCTAGGTGGTCAAATAAAAACGTTGATACACAAATATTTGCATAACACTTGATGCTTTCGGTAAATGCCAAAGCAACAGAAGCTGAAGCACAAGCAGCAACTTCGACGCTTCCGAATTTGTTGGATCCACACAGCCACTCGCACTCAAACCCACACTTAGTTTGACCAAATGTTGCATATCCGAGCAGCATCAGCAAGAGCAACACCAGAAGCACAAGCAGCAGAAGAGACCGGGGGAGCGGCACAAGCAACCTGCTAAATGTAGCTTATTTTCACTGAGAAAACAAAATCAACAGAAATGGTAAATTGTTTAATTGAATTTACCGCAGATGCGCTTAAGTTGCTAGTAATTTAGCAAAGCCATCCATTCGTTTTCCCATCTACACATCTGCAGATATAGTTCTGTGGAGGCACCGTGTATCAGCTACAGCTACTGCTACAGTCGGAGAAATTGGATACTGGAAAGTAGTACCAACCATTTCAAGATGTTTCCCATTTCTCACCAGCGGCAAAAGTATTTGCCGTATGTATTTGATATGTGACTAGAACGTAGTTCTTTTTACACCTGAACACCTTTTTCCCAGTGTTTCGGCATCTGAAGCCATAGGAGCCGTGCCGGACTCTCTGACACATGGGCTTGATTGTCGTCGCAGTGCAAATAGAGCAACAGCATCAGCAACGACGGCAGCCACTAGGATGAGCACAATTGCGGTGCAATGGAATGCATCTGTAAGTCTCTAGGAGCCAGTGTATTTAAGCACTGGCTGCATTGCCGTTCTTCCTGTAACTATGCATTAAATTGAAAACGGCAAAGAAAGTGCTCCACAGACGCCAATTGGCCGGACTGCTGGATTCTAGATTTCTCCCGGGCCCAATTATGCCGCCGTCGGCGAGCGGGCTTTCATTCCCCGATTGTCTGGCTTGCGGCCAGTGGGCACAGTGTTGCCCAATGCCGATAATGCCGTTGATATTTAAGATGCTTTGGCTGGATGTCAGAGGTCGGCGCCATTTGCCTGCCAGGAGTTGCACAAGCCTTCTGGCTTTTGTAATCCTAATTAATTTGCGTTGGATCTGCGGATTCTGTGGCACCAGCATCGGCATTGGCCAGAGCCTGACACATGAACTCACTTCCACCTCACTCGGATCTGTATGGGCTGCATGGTTGGGCTGCCTGGTTCGGCTGGGTTCGAGTGCGCCCGGGACTGGGACTCCGACTGCAGCACTCATCTGCCGCAGCAGCCGCAGCTCGTGGCCCAGTGGCAGCGGCTGTGTCGGTGCTCTTGGCTAAGAGCGGGCAGCTCGGGCGCATGCGCAGCCGGCGAACTCTCTTACGATCGCGCCAGCTCTCTCTCTTGGCCGATCTGGCGCTCTCTCCCGCTCCGCCTTGTCATCTTGACCATTTTGGTGGCGGGCCGTGCTCGTGTGTGAGTGGTGACTCTTCGGTTCGAGCCGTCTACTTTTCTTTCGGGGCCAACTTCTTGGACTTTCTTGGTAACACGTTTAAAAGTCTTTTGGAAGCGCCAGTCCGACGTTCAGTGCGCTGCGAACGCTTATGGCGTCTGGTGCGTTTCAACGGAGAACAAGTGAACTCGTCCCCCCACAGCCACCACAATCCACAATCCGAAACGAACACAACAAACTAAAGGATACAATCCGAGCGAATCCAACGAACCCGTCCGCATATTCAGGGTAAAGTTGTGCGTGCCATAAGCCGTGATTCGAATGCAGCACGATTTTAATTAAATCGCCAGTTATTGAAAGCATTAAACAAAGTTAAGAGTACGCATCGCGGTCGAATTGAATTCACCTGAACGGGAAACCCCAGCCTGGGCTCGCATCCAGCATCCGAATCGCATTCATATTCACAAGCAGAGCGCGCGAAATTCCTTCTGGTGGCAGTGACTGGTGTCCTTGTCGTATTGTTTATGGATTTGTTGGTTTTCTGGTTCCGCGCGCATCCCTCTAACACGTAGCAGTGCCGTCAACAGGTAAGCCTTGCATTCAGCCGGGATTAACTTTGCTTAAACTGTTGAAACAACTAAAGCGACAGCAGATAGCAGACAGCCCTGTGGGTGGGTTGGGCTGGTCAGGACGCGCCGCCACTGGGTGCTGGATGCCCCCTGCATCCGCATCCGCATCCGCAATCCGCATCCACATCGGCTGGCAAGTGCCGACAAAGCGGATTACCATGAAAATATTTACAAGCTTTAAATTGTTTATGCCAGCCAGAGTGTCCTGCGTATGCGAGGTTATTCCGCATACTCATATTTTATCTATTGGCCAGCGTAATTGGGCGAGTGATCGGCTCTGATCCGAGAGGCCGCGCAGAGAGGCCCAGAGAATGGAATGAAATGAAAACTTGTCTTTAATTAAGGAAAAGGAGGGGCTGGGGCTGGCCAGCAAGGTGAGGCAGAGAGAGCAGCAAGAACGGGCGCTTAAAAAGTCAACGGCAGCAGCGGTAACAACAACAAGTGCCGCAAAAACAAGTACCACACATTCACAGAGTGCGACGGGGGGAGCGCGAGTGGCAGCCACACACGTGTAACTGGAAACAAGTTGAATGCCTCGGCCACATTTGGTCAAGTTAACACGAGGCAATGCACCGACAGCCGAGGCCGAGAATACTTTCCTGGGAACCCAGAATCCCGCCTTATGGAGGGGGATGGGATTTTAATGAACTACTAAAAGTCGGCATGCCAAGCCCAGACCAAACCAAACCCAATCCTAAGCCCGAGCCCGCACCAAAACAAACATAAACTAACTTGACTGCAGCCCGAGATTGCATTATGGTTGCCACATGCAGCAGCAACATCAGCAACAGTTGAGAGTCTGGCGGAGCAGGGCGAACAATGCGGCAATCTGTATAATATTTATGCAAGCATTAGCAGTCGGGCCATCCCCCGCCCGATTCCACTCCCACTCCCAATCCACAGCCCCAATTCCCAGTCCCCCACCTGCAAGCTCCAGCAGCTGTCCACTGGGCCCGAGCCTGGTTAGCAAAGACTTAAGCTGACAGCCACCACCACCGAGCAAGGCGCAGAACAGTTTGAGTTACTTTCTACACAGTATTTTGACCCCGAGCCCCGGTCCCCGGTCCCCCAGCACCGGAGCTCTTCGGGCCCCTACGCTGGAGCCACTGGCTGGCTGAGATTAGTGCAGTTACTGCAGTTGCATCTACAGTTGCCGTTGTTCTTATTGCGGTTTCTGTTACTGTTGCGGTTAAATAAATAAAGCAGCGTGACTCCACGGCTCAGCCTCAGCCTCCGTCTCCGTCTCCGTCTCAGTCCCAGTTCCAGCCTCTGCCTTAGTTTTGACTTTTTCTCCGGCTCCGACTTCTTGGTCTGCAGCTTGGCAGCCAAGAGATTGCTCTGCAGCAACGACCAGTACCTCAGCTGTTCCTCCTGCTGTGACTGGCATGAACGAATATGAAATTATAGATGCGTCCACTGCCCGCTGCTTTCCAACCCACTTCCTTGTGGGGTCTTGTGGGCCTGGCCCAATTAGAGAGCTTCTCTCTAAGCCAGAACCAGATCAATCTCACACGAGAAGCCTGTGATTCCGGAGAAGCCTCCGATGGGAGCCGCAGGAGAGTCGGGCCAGGACCGGTGGCATTGCATAAGCATATGATAAACTCGCACATAACAAACTTATGGCAAATGAGCACGCTATCGCCATTAAGAGCGGCTGCATTTTAATTAATCAAGTTAACAAACGGGGCGCTGCAGCAGCTGGGGCAGCGGCATCATCTGTCAACAACAATGCGCGCAGCAACTAATTACATGCTGCTCGGCGGAGGAGCGAGTGTTCCCAAAAACCGAGAGCCCAATTGAGGCGGCTGCTCATCATCATTGTTCGATGCAAGGCTGGCTTTGCATATGTGCGATTACCAAATTAGATTTCTGTCTAATTACGGCAGTGGCACTGCAGGAAGGCAGTGCGAGGCCCCAAGAAATCGCAGCTGAAATTAATAGCTGGAGTTGCTCGGCAGAAGTTTGCACAAGAAACGATAAACAAATGGGTGCAGTAAAAACAAAACTGTGGAGCAAAGACAAACCACTCACTCTATTCCGTTCCCGCCCGCCCCAACCGACACTCAAGCCCCGAGCCAGCAAAAGTTCTCCGAGAAGCGGACTGGGTTGTCCTGGTTCTGCTCGGAGGATGCTGCACTTAATAATAATTAAATAATTTTCGCCAATTATAGAGCCAGCACAGCCATCTAAATGGGCTTGGCTTAGTCTCTGCATCTGTATCCGTGGCTGTATCTGCAGCCAGTGTCTTTATCTCCATCTCCGACTGTGTTTTTGTGTGTGTGCTGCACTAATAAATAAGATTGCTTTTAATTAAGAAAAAGAAAATAGTTGCTACCATCGAAGTTGAGCAGCAAAAGTTGCCCCATTTGCCTTGGCAGCCGGAGCTGGAGTTCGAGCTCAGAGTCTCAGGCATGATTCAGAATTCGCGCCACAATGGGATTGAGTTTCACCAAGAAGCTAACTAGTAACTGTTTTTCTTGGCTTCTACATGGGAAATTTTGTTGCAATAAATACGAAGCTCGAAATATAAACTTGGAAAATTTATGTAAAATACAAATACTAAACCATTTAAGCACCTCACTTCTGTTCAGATTGTTTTGAAAGCAGATAACAAAGATCAAATTATAGTAAAGTGACATCTTGACCCTTTCAAGGGAATAACTTTGTGAAAATATATGTCATCTTTTAAACTTTGGTAATGCATTTAAAACAATTATTTACCAACACTTTGCTTGAATTCCAGTTCTGATTGAAATTCGCTGGAGTATATCTCGGTGCTGGAGTATATTTCTGGATAGTGTCATTCTCCGTCGCTTAATGATTCTTCAATTTAATATAAAATTTAAAGCATTAATCAAATGAGAGTGCAAATTAGACATAAATCTTTCCAGCTATGCTGATTAATGGCGCTATGCTTTCCCAGGCGAATTGAAGATGAATTTTACCTCGAAACTTTTCCCTTGCTCTCCTGCCGTGGTTGCATCGCACTGACATGCCCAGCAGCCCTTTGGCTTATTACAGAACAATTTCCCTGCTCAGCTCAGGAACAGGGACAGGGCGACCAATGAAAGTCGGTTCTGCGCTGCCTGTTGCAAGGCTTTCGGGCACCACGCACAGGTTAATTTGAAAGCATTTGAAAGTTTTTGACGCTGGTTGCTTGGCACTGGGCTTGAGCTCGGGTGCCCACCTGGGGGTGGAGCTGGCGTTGGTATGCAACTGCGAAGCGTCAGCGCCACCGCCTGGAGTTGACTTGTGGCCCTAACACACACTCGCTCCGGCCCAGCCGCCTTGTGGCACATGTCATGGGAACTTTGAGTGAGCCAGCCAAAGTTGAGAAATCATGGGAGTGAAATACTTTACTTTGTTCGCTGGAAATTTATTAATAAACATTTTTCGCGTTCGCGCTGCGGAACTTGTAAGTTATGCACTTACTATAGACTACACCTATCGCGTGCAGAGTCTGCTCAGAATGGAAGCCCAGAATGGGAGCCCAGACACGAATGCACTCCTGACCGCCTTTGTCTGCTGCCCAATAATAAATTTATTTGCTCAGCAGTACAACTGGAGTCGGCTTCTGAGCCAGAGCCAGATTCTCGAATTATTCATGCGCATCTGTGTTAATATTATGCCAGGCTCCGGCTCCGTCTACATCTCCGTCTCCGTTGTCGGACAGCTCAACCCTTTTTCGGGCCTAGATGGGCCGGATGACTTTGAACTTTTGACACATTTGGCAGTCGGCTGTCATAGTTTGCCAAGGGGTAATAGGTCACTGGGGAATTTATGCTCGGTTAGGTCCTTCGTTTTCCTTTCGGCCAGGAAACATGAGTTCCCCGGCTACATAAATTCTTTATGCCCGAAATTATGGGACTTGACCCTCGCCAATGACCGGCGTCCGACGTCCATCCAGATGGATCTGGCTGTCAGAGCGACAGCCTGCTGCCCTGCGTGGGCCAGCATTTGTGTTAACCGAGTTATTATGTCTAATTAAGCGGCTTATTCATCTGGCCAACTGGCACTCGTCGCAAACTTATCGCCGTAAACCGCATTTCACCGCGTCAACACAGTCGCAGGCGGCATCAATGCGCCATCGACAGCACAACGCACAATTGCTGCTGAATGCCACAATTTATGCTGGACCGCATTAGGGAAAAAGCACTGCATATTTTTTCCATTGTGACAGTTGTCCATTGCCCTGCAATAATACACAAATAATAATAATAATAGCAATGGCCATCCCTGGGCGGTTTTGCCATTTCTTTATCAGGCCTTATGCAATCACTTTCACAAAATACAAATTGAATTGCCATTGCCATCGATGGAGCACAAAAAAAGACAAAAAAAGGGACAATAATTAAAAAAAGAATAACAATAATGGAGAATACAATTAATAATTGTAAATTGTTATTCAGTCTTGTGCAGCCGACTTTAAAGTAATTATTGAGAATGTTTTGCTGAAAGCGGTGCGCGTCAGAGATAGCACTCAGCTCATCCGGCATGATTAATTTACTGACCCTTTGAGCGCCGCCCGACCTCGCCATCGCATTCATGAGCTGGTCAATCAGCACTTAAGAGCTTTCCCGGGCGGATGCTAACAATATGCTGCTGCTGTTGCCACTGCTGCCACTGCCCATAATCCATTAGAAAAAGTAGCAAATTATGATTTATTGCACTTTGCCCGAAGAATGGAAAAATTCATGAAAGCCACAAAGTGTGCGAGCGCTAGAAAGTGTACTCCGCAGGAACCTGGGGAAGGAGTGGTGGCTGGGGCAGGAGCATGGCCAGGACCAGGGGCAGGAGCAGGAGTGGTTTTCAGGGAGGGCGCCTAAGTAGCATACGAAAATGTAAAACTCTTGTAATGAGGCTGCATGGCCACTTTGGGCCCCAGCGAACCGCTCGATGAAGACCTCCACGGCCGCAAAGTTATGGTCTCGGCATATTAAGCATACGCCCCGGCGGTGCATAGATGTTGTCGCTGCAATCGAGTGTGCGGAGCGGCAATTAATGCTCTATTTATGGCAACCAAGGAAATATCAGGTCTAAGGCCGTCACCCCAATTACACGCATGAGCGATGTGCGTGATTTCCACCGGCATTCGCCCGAGGCTTGTGTAATTCCACGCCTAATGAGCCCACAATTGGGTTTCGGCGGCTGAGCCGCCCCTCAATTTGGACACATTAGACCATCTATCAGATGGTCGAATGCAACTGCACGGCCTTTGCTCAGCTCTCGGGGCCCACGGCCACCGATGCGTCAGCTTAGCCTCAGCTTAGTTAATAACTTTGACCGAAATACCTGGGACCAATAACCGAATAACCGAAAAGTAAGTGTCATTAGCATATACTTAGCACAAGAACCAGTTTTAGTAGAACTCTCCGGAGAGCCAACAAAAGAAGTGGAGGGAAAAAGAGCAGCTCGACCGAAATGGGTCAGAAAGTTTCCCACTGCTTGGGTATTCGTTTCAATTAACACATCTCCGAGCCGATAAGTAATATTCGCATATGCAATCATAGATTTTACTGCCGCGAGGTGGGACTTTGGGTTTATTGCCGCTGCTCCGGAGCTGTCAAGAATGCAACTGGAAACGGGCACAAATTGAATGACAGAGAGCAGCCCGAGTGGAAACCGAAACATCGGCTATGACTGGCGATGAATGGGAGCCAGTGGAAGTGGCAGTGGCAGCGGCAGCGGCTGGCGAAAGGCGCATAATAAACCATAATGACAAAATTACTATATTTAGTGTGCTAAAAATCGGTCAAAGTGTCAGTAGGTTGTCCGTAGCCGCCTTCATTAGTGGCGCACAAACCCAGAAGACGACTTTGCTCTCACTTTGGACAAAACGCCTGCGCCGCCGAACGTGATATTGCAATTTTTGGCATTAACTTCTTTTCACCTGAGCGATGAGTCTGCGCCTCCGGCTCCGCAGATCCCCCGGTGGCTCTTAGCCGCCTCTAGAGCGTGTCTAGGCCGCTACCGAGATAGAAAAGTATGAATGTCCCCTGCCCACCGGAATGCCAGTCGGCTCAAGTATCTTTCCTTCCCGCACGGCAGCGCCAGCACGGCAACTTTCATTTTTGCCGCTGCAGAATATCGCCTCACAATGGACACAATAAAAAGCGTATCGAACACATCAATAGGTTATTGGCATATTTGTGCGGTTGTCTTTTCACAGCGCTTTGTTTGCCTCCCATTCATCAGGCATCTTGAGCGAGCGCACGCAACTCGAGCTCTTCTTCCCCTCGCGCTTATGTATCTTGACGCGCTTCGAGAGAGTGTGCTCTTGAGCCCCAAGTGCGGCAATTAGCAGCGACTTAGGGACCGCAAACAAGCCGCTCCACCTGAGCCTCCATTCCCGCCGGAGATGCAGATGCAGATGCACGGGGGCGCGGGACTAGAACCTGGGGGCAGAACAAACAAACTCGGGCACGTAGGCCGGTACAGATACAGATTCACATGCGCGGCAGACACAGCTGCGGCGAGCGGAGCGGCAGATTGGAGATGATTTTCGGTAACGTTATAAAAATTGAAAGCTACGCATTCTGGTGACCCACATTCACAGCTTGCCGGAGCCAGAGTCAGAGTCAGAGGCAGTGGCAGTACAGCCCCAGTCTGGAGTCTCTCATGCTGCTGCTGATGCCACTTTCGGGCATTCTTACCTTCTCTCTGGGCCGTCTTCCGCTGGCCATCAGGTTTGGGCCAAGAAGCAGCAGCGAGAGCGAATAAACTTGGCTCTGACGCGCCATTCTCGCTCCTCTCTTTCTCTCCTCTGTGTGCTTGGCATGAAATCAATCTCTGGCCAAAGCCAGCACTTCAATTCGTGTAATTTCGAGCCACTTTTTTCGTGTGCCTCTTTCATTTGTCATTTGTATTCGAGTGGAATTTAAAATTCAGCATTTGACGCTTTCATTTCGGCCAGAAGTCCGCGCTGCTGAGGCAAATGGGATTTCATTGCCGCCTACCCAAGAAAAAGGTTTTCGCCTAATGGCATTATTAACTTTTGGCCGTCACTTCATTGAACTTCAATTAGCTGCGCCTCATCATTATCTTCGCATTTCCGCAGACACCTCGGCCAGGCATTCTTTTTCGACTCTTCCCATTCGCCCCTTTCAATGTTCGGGAAAGTGTATCAATTAAAATTTAATTGCCGCGACAGGGCAGTACAGAAAACACGGAGGGGCACGTGCGAATCCAATTGATAATAGGTAATTATATTTAGCGGCCGCAAGACTTAGCTATTCACCCTGAATTATTTATATTCCACTTAATTCATTATGTCTTCCTTCCTCTGATCTGCTCAATTAGCAGGTGATTCGACGTTGTGGGAAATGAATTCGGTGGTGAGTGGCTGTCATCGGATTATCTGAAGCCAAAAGGCCCCACTGCCTCACCGACATATTTGTGTCCAGAAGCCAAGCAATAGCAACGTTTTTGTGACAATCTGTATATAAACGTTGACCTAGGTAGGGAGTTATGGGGAGCACTTTCGACACAGGGTTTTTATACCCTTGCAGGGTATTATAATTTTAGTCCGAAGTTTGCAACGCAGTGAAGGAGACATTTAAAACCCTATAAAGTATATATATTCTTGATCAGCATCAACAGCCGAGTCGATCTAGCCATGTCCGTCTGTCCTCCTGTCCGTCTGGACAAACTAGCAAACTAGTCCCTCACTTCTGAAGCTATCTGGATGAAACTTTGCATATAGTCTTCTATATGCTCTGACTGCTATATATGTCAGAACGGGCCGGATCGGACTATATCATTTAATTTTATTAAAATCGGACCACTATATCATATAGATGCCATAGGTATATATATAAAAATACATTTAGTTTGTTCGCAATATTTTTCCATCGCAACATTTTTGGCTCGCAACATTTTTCGTTCGCAACATTTTTTTCGAATAATTTATCTTATGTCAGCCCCCGAGAAAGCAAAAAGTCAGAACATTTTTCTTCTTCTCCTTCTACTTACTGCAAGGGCATTTAAAATTCGGCATGCCGAAGTTAGCTTAATTTCGTGCTAAAAATAAATTAAATTAAAAATGCCAATAGTTTTTGTCTCCTTCAGACGAGCGCCATCACGATTCTCTAAGTTTCACGTCCATTTTAAGTAGATTTAACCGATTTTTATGAAATTTGCCGAATTTGTTACGATTTTTCTTGGCGTTCGAAGGCGTAACAGCATTTCATGTACTGCGTCTGAATATATTGTTCGTATGATTTCGAATATTTGATGTAATGTGTATGCATTCATGTGTTACGTATTGAATGCTTGATTTCGGACTCGGCAATAGCAATTATGAAAAAACGTACTTGTGATATTATTCCATTTAAATGACAATCCATTCTGGACGAGTGCAAATTAATTTTACCGATTCAAGGATATCAAGGGTATCTGTGAACTTATATAATATTCCTTCCAGCCGAGTTTATAGTAAGCAAATTTTGCAGGTACTCGCCGGAAGATCCCTGAAAAGTATGAATGAGTATTTTGACGTTTTCCGATTAATATAATATTTATGTCTGTGTATGCACTTCCGGCGATTTATTTCTCTTCCGTTCACTTTCCTGTTAAACAATTATAAATGGGGTTTGATTTCCACAAAATAAACATTTATTTAATTTATGGATGCAAATTTAATATTTAATTTTCAAGTGAGCCGCTTTAATTGGAGTTTAAATTGTGTTCTTTCGCATTTTATAAATTTAGATGGGGGCCTTTGGCTGTTTTTTTTTCTAATAACGATGCTTCCCTGCGATTTAGGGGCAAATTACAAAACGAACAAGTGAGAAAGGCTACAGTCGTTCGTGAACGACTGTTATATACCATGTACCAAAATATATATCAAAATGTAAACAAACTCGCTCTTTGCAAAACCACCACCATCTCATGCACTTGCGTGTGCAAGACAGAGACAGAGATAACCCCTCCTCTCTTTTTTGCGCACGGGAGTTAGTTTCTTGCGCTCATCAGTTTTGTTGTTGTTTTTGGGATGCACCTGTTGCTAGCTGCCAAATAGATAACACACTGATAAGTAAATAACTTTTGTGTTTTTCATCCGATCGTTACCAGATTTTCGGTATTGATACATGTTCTACATATGCATGCCTATGCACAAAAAGAAAGATATATGGTAATATTTGCGGCTGCAAAACGTTTTTATTGATTTGCGGGGGAGTGGGGGGAAATTTTTAATTTCTGTTTCTGTTTTTAATTTTTGTTTCAGAAACTTAATCTGCGTGCAAAACATTCCGACCTACATACCGAATTTGGTGACTCTAGCTCTTATAGTTGCTGAGATCTAGGCGTTTATTGATTTATTGATTTTATTGATTTGCGGGGGAGTGGGAGGGAAATTTTTAAATCTGAAACAAACTTGATCTGCTTACAAAACATTCCGACCTACATACCGAATTTGGTGACTCTAGCTCTTATAGTTGCTGAGATCTAGGCGTTGACACAGACGGACAGACGGACAGACGGACAGACGGACAGACAGACATGGCTAGATCGACTCGGCTGTTGATGCTGATCAAGAATATATATACTTTATGGGGTCGGAAATGCTTCCTTCTGCCTGTTACATACATTTGCACGAAATTAATATACCTTTGTACCTACGGTACATGGTATAAAAACAGGGCACCGGCATGCCTCGGTAAATATGCAGGTTTGGGGTTGGCAAAAGTGAATTTTATTGCAAATTCGGGCTGCCAAACGCTCAGAGCTTTTTTTCCTCCTAAAGCGACAGCCCCGAACTCTGCCAACTAAATTATTTCAAATGTCAGCGACAAAAGCGACGGTCTGCCAGCTTACACTCACATCAAATGCAAATAATCGAAGTGCACACGGACAAACACAGTATCGATAAAGCAGCAGCAACAGCAGCAGCCACAGCAACAACAGTCAGCAGGGCGAGCTGCCAAATGAAATGTTAGAGAAAATCAAACAATTTTGCTCATTGAGCTTTTAAGCCGCTAGGGGCTCGGGGAGCGGCAGGGTCGAGCACATGTCATTTTTCAGATACTTTGATGTGCGACGGCCAAAATAAACACACAACGGCGGCTGTCATAGCTCTGCATGCCCCACATACACTTTGAGCGATTCACTGTTTGTTTGTGTATAAATACCACCGACAGCTACCCATCAATGCGATTGAGTTATATGGAATTTTCAGAGGGTTTTTCGGGCACGGGCTCACCCTCGGACGGCAATGATTTTCCACTTGACCGGAAGAGCACAGGCTCTGCCAGTAAACACAATTATATTCCGTGTCTATTAATTACGTCTTTGTCGAACTTGGCTCGCTGGGAAATCGAAAAAATGGACAAGTGTATAGCATATATATTTGGCGAAACAATAAATCATTTCAACCCCCTAGTAAACAAAGTTCGTCTACACTTTGAAGTCCGCATCCGCCCATTCTCTTCCATTTTATCGGTCAACCAATATTGCACTTTGCTGCAGTTACAGCAAATAATGCTGGCCCATCAACCAACCGCTAAAAGTTTTGTGGGAGCAATAAGAGTCTATATGTTCCTGCATATTTCGATGCAATTTATTGTATTTTCGGCGAAAACTAATTCAACTATGCGCTGGAATTTCGGCGTTTGCGGCGAGTTCTTTCCTCAAAAAGTTTCATGCAGCAGATGGAAACTATGGCGGTCCCCGGGAATTGATGGGCATTCGGCGCTTGGCAATACACCATATAGCGGGCAAAGAACAAAAGCCGAACGCAATTGGTTAGAGAACAAAAGTCGCGCATTTACCGCGCATCCGAGCTAATGAAGCTATTAGTGCTGGTCTCGTTGGCCGTCACGTCATACTGGCCTCTTACCCGGCCCATGCCCAGGCCCATGCCCCTTTATTGGGCACGGGAAATGCCCATTTTCCGCAGCTAACTACAGCAGAACAAACATTTTTTACTTGATTTGGCCGGCCGGCCGGCCAGAAATAACAAAAGCTTAAAGTGAGTGGAACTGTGGGTGGAAAGCGGGTCGCAAAGTTTATGCCAGTCGGTTGATTTCTGTAGCATTTCCGTTTTGTTTCATTTTAATTCTCGAACTGCTCTTTGACCATTCTTGATGGCACACACACCCAGAGGGTTCCGGCGGGGAGAGCGGCCGACGGGGCGCACAAAATGAAATAAAATGTTTGACTATTGGCGGAAGTGCGCCATAAGTTTATTTCTTTTGCGCCATTTTGTTTACATATTTTTGAAGTGTGCAGCTCGCTTTTGGGCGACGGCCATGGCTGGCTGGCTTGCTTTTAGTTTCGGCCGGGTTGGTGGGTGCGGCTTATGGGCCCTTATGCGCCATAATGTAACGGAAATTGTCCAAGTTTTAAAGGCATACATATTTAATTCGAGTGCCGCCTCGTGCAAACTGTTGCTGCTGCCCCTCTAAATGTTCAATTTACTGCTTTTCAGCTCGTCTCACCCCCAGACCCTTGGCAGCTGCTGGCCGCCATTAATATTTTCCAACTATTTGCATAAATTAATGCTAGCACACAAAATGTTGCCAAAATATAGCTGCCTGCTGTCCGCTCTCCGCCTTTCCCCAAGCAATTTGTGGCCTTTGCCCTGGCCCCGGTCCTGGCCCCCGCATCCTGCATCCTGAGTCCTGGATGCGAGTGCGAGGGGCGTCATGTGGGTCAGCTCAGCTCGTCTCAGCCGCGCTGCTCGCAGTGAGCGAGTTTTAATAGCGATTTAAAGCGCCTTTGTTTGAATTCGAGTTAAGCATGCGCCAAAGTTTCGCATATGAATGCAAAATGAAATTGCACGGTGGCCCGGGGCGCATATAACTCCACGAAAGTTTGTCTATTCTGGCGTATGTTCGGTCCTTAAAGCACGGCGCCCGCTCGCAATTATACAAGTACATACAGATATGTATAATGTATACGGCGCTGCAGCAGCTGCTGCCTCAAAATTCACAACGAGCGGGGTGAGAGGGCGAAGAAACCTTCTCGGAAGCACATAAATATGAAATTAGTTTAATCAGCTTCCACTAAGCAGCATTTAATTGAAATTCCTGCCTGGCCGGCTGAGAAAGACTATTGCCAGTTAACAAGCATCGATCGATCGCCAGGTCCCCGAAATCCGAGGTGCTTTAAGGCTGAGGTGAAAACTGGCTATTTCCGCGGGATTGCTGGGAGGCAGGCGGCAGGATGTTGGCTAAGGGCAGGGTAATTGAGTTTTTAGGAGCTGTTAGCGGTCCCACACCATCTCTTTGCACCACTTAATGGCAAGGATGCGCAGCGACATGCAGCAGCGGCGCATTGTAGTGCAAATTAACTATGTACCTGCCCACACACTCCCGCAGTAACCCCCGAAATCACGCTCGCTGGGCCCGCAATGCTATCCAAACTTCCCCGGCACAGACATCGCAGCCAAATCAAATTTGCCCGAAAAACCAAAGGTAAACTTTGAACGCTACCGGCGGGCAGCCATCCACGCCCACTCGCCCACTCGCACACACGCACACTCGCCTGTTGAGGCAACACACATACGCAAATTCGCACGTCGCTTATTTGGTAATTTGCGTGAGTGCGAAAATGCGTTGCGTGTTTGCCTAACTTGCAGCATGTCCTGCGTCCTGGTCCTGCGTCCTGCCGCCTGCGAGTGCGCGAGTGTGTGCGCTGCAGAGTTCGTAAACTTGTACACACACCTGAGACCACAAAGATACGCACACACACTCGCAGAAGGGCCTTAATTGAGTTAGCCCTGGATTTCGCGTGGAAAACTTTAAGTCCTGTGCGGTCAGAATGCAAGTTTTGGCAACTTTCCTTCGCCGGCGAAATAAATTCCCATAATAAATGGGCCGGCGTTTAACTGTGTCAACAGCAGTCTTCTCGGCTCGCCTCTCAGGCAAAGAGTAAACAAAAAGCAAGCTGCACCTGCTGCTCCATTCCAGCATATAAAATGTAAAACTGCAGGCTAATGTCCAAAAAGAAGCTCGGGAGTGGCTGAAATGCACCGCAGGCGAAGGGACAGGCCGTGGCGAATCTGTCGTTGACGCTGTCATTGTGGCTACGACGGCAGCGACGGGAGCTGGCGGAAATTATGCAAAATAGGTAAAGCAGCTTTGGCGAAACTGAACCTCAACTGCAGGCTCTAAATTATGTGCTCCAGAGCATAGCACTCGCTGACAGGCAGCGGTGGGGCGAGCCGGAAGCCTAAAGGTCCCGGTCCCAGTCCCAATCGCAGTTCCAGTCCCAGGCCCAGTGCCTTTAGGTGGCCGGGCAAAAGCAGATATTGGAAATCTGCCTGTTGCCAATAGGAAATCAGAAAACTAAAATTATATACTATAGATTGATAGTGTGTAATTAACTTCAATAGACCACTTTTCTTTGTATTTATTCTAAGAAAAATGTGTGATGTAAAGGGGAATTTACTTTTCATTTTCACAAGACAAACTTGCCCTTTTTCCAAAACGATAGAATCTTGTGAAAGTCAAAAAGGTGGACTGATTTTCGTTTTCAAAAACGAAAACAGTAGCAGCTTATTATATTAAAAACCGGAGATCAAAAGCGGTTAAATTTGCGAAGGGGAAAAAATAGATACCTCAAATGCATATAACATTTGAATTTGCGTGTGCAAAGACACACTAACTCCCGCCCTAAGCTTTCTAAGCTAATAACTATGTCATTTAATATATCGAATATGATACGGTTCGGCAAGCTCGACATTGGTGTTATTACTGTTTCCCTCTCGTCAGGCAGGCCAACTTATCACTTCGCTATCGCTGCCCTGGCTCGGGCTGAACTCTGCCACAAATCTTCATAACTGTCCGCACATTTGGCATCGTTACCTAGGCCGTTTTTGCACAGCCTCGCTATCTGTATCTGTGCCAAAGCAAAGCGGGGCAAAGAGTACCCCTGGGTATTTGTCAACCCAGTTCTCCTGCCGCCGGCCGAGTCCGAAACTGTGGCAGCGATAGCTAGTGAGAGCAATAGAATCTTATCTGAAGCACACGCGTTTAACTGCCACTGCCAGGGCCGGGTCCGGCTCGGATTCCAGCTCGGACTCCGACTTGACCAGCAGATCCGCATGAAAAATGTTTTGCACAGACTGTGCAAAAGCCACGTATGCTTGGCTCCGAAACTACCGCCTGTTCGCACGCCAGCTGGCCAGGCCGGAAGCAGGGCTCCTTTGCATCGGATTTGTTTGCAGTCCGGATAGCCCACACCTATCTTTTCCCACCCCCCTGACGTGGTGATGGCGGGGAAGGGCTCCGCCTGAGAAAGAGTAGCACATTTTTCACAGCAGGCGACGGCCATGGTTGCCGTGGTCGCTGGTGAATTTAAAATGCAATTAAATAATAGATTGGGCTCTATTTGGGCCTGGGCCCAGCCTAAAGTAATTCGGGCTGCTCTGTTATGAAAAGCCCCTCGCCTAGGGTTAATTAACATGACTAATGCACTGGAAGTAGCTAACTCACGGCGCCCAATAATCAGTCCAGGACCTGCCCACTGGCACTAGCCCTGGCCATGTTGAGTAACTGCAGAGGCCGGCAATTACGGCCGGCTGATAAAACAAGGCGAGTGATTGTGCAAGTCATAACTCAAAAGGACACGGATATGGCGAACATGAGGGTGCCGCGTGCGAGGTCCATCTTCGCTCCGAGAGTGACGCAGCGGGACAGGACTCGGAGTGGAGCGAGTGGGGAAACTCTCGGCGTAAACCAACCCCGGGGAGCTTAATCCTTTCACACACAAGCTCGGCAGCGGCCACTAACACTGACCGAAGAAAACGCAGTTGGGCATGAAAGGATACGACGCCTTTTTGTACGGAACAGTGTAAAAGGATTTTGTGCACCTTTCAAGGCCCTTTTTTACAGTTTGTTGACTACAAAGTCCGGGAATGAATGAATGAATGCCTGAATGCTTGAATGCCTGATGATTGAATGTGCCCAGGACGCAGGACGCAGGATGTAGGGCGCAGGGCGATGCGGGATAGAAGGCCGCTTTCAAGGGTCGTTCTAATCAGCCACAACTAGACGGCAGACATGAGGATTCCTCAACTCCACTGCAATCCACTCCGCTCCACTCCACTCACTTGTTTTGATTATAAATTGAAAAATTTGCTGTTGTGCAAAATTTGTGCAAAATCAAAGTGTTTGCCAGGAGACTCGCCCCGCTTGTCCGGGCCCCTCGGACACCGGCATTTCCATATGTCACTGCCCGGAACGGAGTGCCCAAGCGCAAAGGGTCAGCCATGTGGAATTCAAAGGGGTATGCTTGTTAGTAGCCGAATCTCGGGACCCTCGCAACGGGAAGATGTTAAAGCGAGAATAATTATGACGGTCGGGGCAGCTTTAAAGCATAAATTACAGTTCATGGCCTGCGAATGTGGAGCAGGGCGGCTACAATAAATATATTACAAATGTGATAATAGCAGGCGATTGCGTAATGGATTAAGCACGGCCTGGCGTCGATTCCCCCGTCGTTTGTTAGCGGTTCTCGTTTAAGCCTTTATCAATGCGCATCCGAATAAATATGCAACGCGGGCACGAAAGGAGCTGTTTGCCGTTCTGCTTAATTTGAAGCGATTTATTCACTTTTTTAAGCTCTGCGCCGCATTAAGGCGCCCCTTAATGTAATTAATTAAATGTTGATATGACTGCATGCTGTTGGCAGGCGCGGGATCCGCCCCGGGGAAATGGGAAAATGAAATGCGAGCCGGACCGGGCACGCGCTATTTGATAAATTGCCAGAATCACAAACTTGCGAGACACTTTACGCCGAAACGCTGAAAAGTTGTGTCGCCCCTGGTGGGTCTGGTGCTGCAGGTTGCATCTGCAAATCACGTATACGTCGCCTGAAGGCTTGCCAAGTTTCTGCTAATTAATGCCAAAGAGTTATATATAATACGGCGCACGCCACGTCCCCTAAACCTGCTCACGCCCTGACCTCATAACTTTGGCAGTTGGCCACCGGACTGCCGGACAGCCGGACTCCCCGAACGTGTCCGGACTGGGATCGAATCCGGGCAGTGCCATTCAATATACAAACAGAAGATCCGGCGATGACAATGGCCAAAGATCTGGGGCTTCGATGCGCGACACGTGCGGAGCGGAATAATGCCAGGGGAAGCATTTATTGTTACTCCGCACAAACTTGAAAAACTATAAAGCCAACTTGCGCGCGCCTTGGCCCGACCCGGGCCCAGGGATTTATTTATGTTGAAGTGCGGTGTCAGTGGCAGACATGCCACAGATTCCACCTCGGCCTTTGTGCGCGGGCTGCCAAGCATGAGCACACAGTCCACCTACGTCCTCTCAAAATCCGATCTGCTCCAAACAATAACAGGCTGGGGAAGAAATAGACAGCCGGCTGCCGGGGAAGCAGCAGCTGAAAAGTTTCATAGCCAAATGAAGATTGGCATAGCAAGATATGCACGTGATGGGAATGGAATGCCGAAAATTATATCGAGCTCCTGCGGCGTGCGAAATCTTTGCCAAAACAATATATGTCATGCACATGCCCGGCGGCAGCACCGGGAACCCGGGTACCCGGGCGGAAGTGGCACTGCCAGTCAGTAAATGGCCAATGAATCGACTAAGCTCCGGCGGCACTGAGAGCGGAAAATAAAATGCACATTAGCCGGGCCAGAAGAGGCGCACCACTGCCAGTGGCAGTGCTCGTAGGAACAGGAAGAGAGATATGTAGGCATCAGCCAAGGGCACACTGGGTCCAAGTGTGTGTTGAATAGGCTTTCCCAATCAATTAGATTTTGTCATATATCACTTATAAGTTAGTTAATAAGGCAAGTTTTGCTGAAAGCTTCAAGAGTAATTTAAAGTCAGCTAAAGTATATTTATTCTTATAGATACATTATATTGAATACTTTTAATTTATAACTTTGTATGGTATACTAAATTGAGAATTTTGACCAATATTTTGTATCTTACTTGCTGTAGCTATTAATTAGTGTCAAGAAAGTTTAGTAGCTTTTTTGCATATCACTTTTTGTATATTTTACAAAGCAATAGTCCGAACTCCTTGCAAAACTTGGCTCTTCTAAGACTTGGCTTTTCTCTCTCCTAAAAATAACCTACATTTCTCTTTAGTTTGTTTTTAACGCGAAGCCAAAGAATAGTTTCTTTGTCAATGTATTTGGAGAAGCATATAAACTTGTATCACTAGAATCGCTGAAGGAGAAAGCGGCAATAAATACGTTTAAAATCCGAAATTCTACTCCGTCTGGGCTGGGCAGACCCACTGTGGGCTCGAGGAAGGAAATCGTTATGTCGGCCAGGACGCCAGGCAAAGAAGAACAACGGCCCAAAGTGTGTGCGGGTGTTTAGTGTGTGTGCTGCGAAAGAAAAGCGCAAATCGAAATAAATAAATAAAATCAAATGTTCTGTGCACGAGGAAGAAAGTTTTTAGGACGGAGCAGAAGCAGGAACAGGGCAGGGGCAGCGGCTGAAATTACATCTTATGAGCACATCGGGAGGTTGCGCTCGGGGAGCGTATACGTAACGTAACGGAAACGGAAGCAGAGCGATAAACTTTTGTTAGTGTAGCGAACACCAATCCACAGCGGGACTCGCGAGAGCGTAAAGTGCGAAAGAGCCAGCCCTGAAGGGTCGTGGAGGGTCCTGGCGCGTCCTGGAGCTTGCTTAGCCCGCCAAAGACAAAGACTGAGGACTAAAGACTGAATGCAGGGTTCTGCCTGGCGGAAGCAGCGTGTAAATGTCGGCCAGCACTTGGCCGCGCTTCCTCCGCGGGAAAGGCAATGAAACTGAAATCAGACTCAACAGATTGCCGGTACAGTGCGCGACGAGTGCGGAGCTGTCTAGCACTCATGCGGTTCTTGGTTGGCAGCGACCTTGATTAGTCGCTCTGCGCTGTAATGCGATTTTCCTTAATTTCCTGGCTGCAAACGATAACTGATTGGGCCACCGCCTGGCTGTGTGTACAGCGAATAATGAATCCAATAAAAAATCAATGGCTAACAAGCAAGAAACACCAGAATAAGTTTCGCCTTGGCAGAAAATCTTAACTTTCTACAAACCCACAAAACGTGACACATTTTCGGCGGTCGCTGTGGGCGCTGCAAACTCTGCTTAACTTTTACTGGAACTCAAGTCCTGTATGTGGCTGTGTGAGTGGCTCATTTGCTGACCGTTTGTCTACTTTATTTTTTGTTGATCCTGGGGCCTTAAAACCAATTTCGCCGGGTATTTTTGTCACACGCAAGTTGGCAAACATATATCTCAGTTTGTCCTTTACTGGTCTCAACAGACTTAAGTGGATTTCCGTCTCCCATGACCTCAAAAGCAAATATTTTATTTGTGGCTGAGCATCCCATGACCTTTATTCAGCATTTAAACCTCATTTCCAGGAATTAATTAGCTGGAAACGTGTAATTATTGTAAACAGAACGGGGGGATGAGGGATGCCAGACCTGTAATATGTATACTTATGCTTTGAATTTCAAGGATTCTTAAGCAATTCTATCGGTTAATAAAGACAAAATGCATTATGATAAGAATCAAGAGTGTTCTGAAATACTTTTCTTTCAAACAAATAATTTGTGTTATCTCGAACTGTACAATTTATATTTTTAATTAATGACTTTTAACGCACATGACTCCGACACCTTACCCATTGAGACATTAAAAATTCTAAAGCATATTTCCAAAATAATATTTCATATCCTGAGTAGCACTTGCACATACCTTTCACACATGGCGCCTGCCGAGTCTGTCAGCCTCTCGTCTCAAAAAGATATTTCGGCTAAATACAGCTCCTGGCATTTGATTTATTGTCGGTACTCTCCTCCCAGAACTATTTGCATGTGTCTCTTAGTGATTTGTTTAGACAAACGCCCAGTTTGTATGCGGTCGCATTTCCTTTCCTTTCGATTCGTTTGCTTGTCTCTACAGCTGTCAGGTTCAATCTTGGCCCGTACCTGAAGCAAAAGCTGAAGCTGAAGCTGAAACTGAAACTGTATTGGTCCTGCACAGGCCTTCACTGTGTGTATGCGAGAGGCCACCTTTTGTGACGTTCTGTAGGTAAGTGTATGCCGGTGTGTTTGTCGTCCACTTGTCATGTCACTCGGCATCATTGTCGCCCAGACAATGGCAGTCCGACCAACCTGCTTCAGCGAACCACCTCAGTTACCATCTCTTCTCCCGGTTGCCAGCTCTCGACTCTGAGTCCCTGGTCCCAAAGGGTAGGCCACCGTTTCATTTACATTTCAATGTCAGCCAGGCTCCTTCTTCACAGCCACCCACCCACTCGGTGCAAAGGAGCGCTGACAATCGTAATTTAGCGTTACAAATCAATTGGCAACTTATGGCCGTGACGAGTCGTCCTTTGTCGCCTATATCAATGGGACGGCCGACGCTGCGAAACGAACATTATGCTGGAATATTTAACGCCCAATTTATGTTAATTTTTCTGTATTTCCCTCGTTGCTGCGTGGCCATAAAACGAGCGGAGAAAATCAAAAATACGACCAGAAGTGCCAATGCCGTCAGCAGCCAGTCAGCAAGCATATTTTTATGGCCCTGCCCGGGTCTATATACTCGTATGTTATGCCCGATTTTTTCCACATTGACCAGGAATCGTTTAGCAATCCTGCCGTATATTTGCGACTGCCGTCAATGTCTGTGTTGGTGTTCGTACGTGATGTGGTGCGACTTTCGGGTTCGCAAGGGGAGCCGCAAAAGGGGTGGCCGTGTGTGTGATGGGGGTGCGAACCTCCTCGCTAACGTTTTGACAGCTCCGGCTTTAAGTTGTCAGCGCATTCTTCCATTCTCGGCCATTTTGCTTATTAACATATTGTTTGTTCGTTGTTCGTTGTTCCCTGTCTTCCTCGAGTCGCGACATTGACAATTCATTTGCGTTATCACACACACGCATGCCCGGCACAGGCTTAGTGGCACAACGGCAGGCAGGCGAAACTGTCAAAATGGCTTCCAAGTATTTGCACAGATTTCTGATGCTGATAGCAAGTGACAGGCAACATCGCGGGATGAAAACAAAAAGGAGCCAGAGACGCCGGGGAAAGGTAGCCGTAGCCACCCACCCACAATACCCAGTCACGTAGGCCGGCTCAACGGCCGCTCTAAGTTATTAGGGATCTCTAAATTCGACCAGGTGCTATCTGCAAGCCATAATGCAAGCGGTAGTGCCGCACATACCGGCCCTAATGCCAAATTGCCTCGCACTTAGGGCAGGTCACCGAGAGCGTGCTTTACGGCAAAGACGCCGCCTCCAATGGCGCCACCACCACTCACGCTCCTCTCATGTGGCTGCTCGTTATTATTAGCATAATTACAGGCGCATTAGCGTGCCGGGTTTCAGGTGCCTGGCAATTTGCCTGCTGCCAGGACGTCTGAATATGACAGGGCCTGAAAGCACGATGCACCTCCTGCAGCGTCGCCTGAAGTTTCGCAAGTTTCTTAAAGCCTTCCCCACCTTATGTAAATGCTCCCTCCAGCGGCATTCTCCTCGCTCGCCTCCATTAACATTGCATTAATTAGCTTTTCATTTCACTTTGCAGCTTTCGCTTGATGTTTACCCAGCGTCCTTCGACATTAAGCGCCGAACGGGCTCAGTGAGCCAAGGGTCCTGACCTCCCGACAGCAAAAGGGAGAGAAAACAACTTTAAGATTAGTCCGAGGCCAAAGCAAAAACAACCGCCCGCCCGACACACCAAACGCCAAGGATTCGCGCTACGGTTCCACCATGCGGCCGTCGCGCCACTCCCAGCTGTTTCGGCTCCGGATCGAACCTTGGGCCTGTGCCTGCGCCTGGCTAGCACTGGCCTCAGCCTCGCTGGCCTATCCAAACAGTCAGTCCGAACAGCCGCTGGTCACCTATGTGACCACCTCGACGACATCCAGCCAGCGGAGCCAGTCCGCCCCCCTGCAACCGGCCTTTGTCTACGACTCGCCGCCACCCTCGCAGGAGCCGGGGCCACATCACACGCTCCCCACAGCCACATACCCGGGCTCCCCCTTCCGGCCGATGGAGACTGATGGCGACCAGGCAAAGAGAGTCATCGGTTCCAGGTGAGTACACACTGTGGGTTTGTCAGGATGCACACTTAGGCTCAAAGCGGCTGTCCTGCTGGAATTCAGGATTCCACGCAGAGAAATGTAAGGATATATTCTATGTATCGAGATAAATCTGAAAAGATTGCAGTTATACACATTTTGAAGCTGATACCTGAACAAGTGGACCATCGTGTATACTTATTTTACGATAGAAGATAGATATGAATTTAGGTTAATATAAAAATAGATCAAAGACATCCAGAAATTAATAAATTTTTGGAAATACCACAACCATATCATTTCTAATCTTGCACATTTTTTTCTGTGCAGAAGGGGAAGGTCTCCGTGATTTCCACGCCCCTTTACTTGTCCTTTGTTTGGTGTTTCTATCGCAGTTGCTTTTCCGTTGCTGTTGCCGGGGAAAATCTTTTGTTTGCACAGCTTTTTGCAATTTTTGCCACTAATTGAAATAGAATTTCCTGCTTTGTTGTAGTCGCTGTGTCGATTGAGGAGCGTGGGTCGGTCTGGCGGGGCTCTGGCCCTGGCCTTAGTATTTTTAATTAATTTGCTCCGCGGCCGCAAAGCGTGCTGGAGTGGGCAGCAGAGCATTGCATACTTTGCGGCACGCGTTTGGAATCCCGCCGAGCTGAAATGGGTGGCAGCGGAACTGGAAGAAAGGTAGAAGTGGAGGTGCAGGTTGGCTGTAAACGAGGCCCAGACAACAGCGGCCAAATTGAGTGCTCATTAACTTCAAATCAATGCTAATCAATTGGGTTTACGTGGGCGCAATGATTTCGAAGTGGGTCCAAAACGGTTCATCTGCCCTAATCAATTTGAAGAAGAAAAGCATTACGGGCATATAAACAAGAAGGTAAAATTTGCTTCCACCATTGTCACGCCTTTTTGCCACTCTCCTGGCTCGCAAGACATCTGTTTGGAGAGGTTCCGGCGCAGTTTCATATTCATTAATTCCGCGCATAAACGAATTCGCAGCCAGCGGCTTCTGGCGCCAGCTGCTCCTGGTAATGATTGCGAGCTGTGGCCCGCCATGATGATAGCGATGATAACGATTATGGCAATGATAACTATGCCAGCGACGACGAGGAGATGCAGATCCGCGCTGACAGCTGCAGTCGGGCGCAACTGCCATAGTTACATGCATTTTTTTATCGTGCTGCAATCCGGCATTTCCGGGGTCCTTTACGATTGGCCGACAACATAAACCCAACAGAATCATCTCTGAAAAGAGTCAATAAATCATATATTTTTGCCTGGAACCCTACATCGAGCTGCAAGCACCGGAGTTTTGGTTGAAATGCAAAAAAATGCTCAGAGGATTCTTGTCCTAATCCCATTGCAACACATTTGTGCACTTTATTCGACTCTGCCGCGCTGATGATGACTTTGACGAGACTCAGGCTATGTGGTATACACACCCGAACGATGTGTGTGAGTGTGGCAGCTGCATATGACTAAGCGCTCTCCGACTCACGTGCTTAAATGTTAATGATGTGCTCATGCCGCACGCGGGATTACTTGCATACTCATATCGCACAGAGCCACACACGCACACTCCCCGTCTTACATATGTAAACTGCAGTGTGTGCCGAGATATCCCCACTAAGCGATGCACAAATGCAAATGGCGATGCATGCAGATGCTGCGGGGGGCGGGCTCGGGGTCTGGGCCAGAGTGACTGCGTGACTTTCTGCAACGATTGCATAGTTTTCAATTTCCATTAAAATGCCAGCGATGTGCCGCCAAGTATGCAGCATTACTTGCATTGCAGAGGGACAAACGACTCTTCCGCCGACACGACTCTATACAGCAGCCTCGTGTCATCAATCAGGACTATGGGTATCGGTTGGATGAGGATTCGGAAAACAAGCACGCAACGATCGATGAGCAAACATTGCATATGGGCTACTCTCTGGAAAGGTCAACCGCGGCAAGAACCACAAAATATGCTCTAAAATAAATATTTTTAACATAGTAACATTAGGACATGTTCCAATGGATAAAATTTGAAAGCCTTTATCATATTCTAAAAAAAATTTTAAAATATTCGAATGCAAACTCGCGCAAATTTCCATTTTTCATCATTTTGATGAAAAACACCATAAAAAAGATCATGTTATGTTTTGACAAAAATCTCCAGAGCAGAAGAACTAAGCTTAGACTTTTGCCTTCTATCATCACTGGGAGATTTCAAGAGTCAAAAGATACTACATTTTATTAATAGAAATCAATGCATTACAATGTAAAATTATTTGCATTAAAATCGTCTATCACGTTTCTCTGAAATTGGGGGTTGAACTGGATTTCAAAAAAGTGACTTCTGTGTCACGTGCGAATACCTCAAATTTTTGTAATATCACGAAAACGAACTTCTGCCCAAAATCGATATTGGCACCATATAAAGTGCTAATTAAGAGCTTTAAGTTTATATTTTGTAAAAATTACATAAAATCTTGGTACATGTTTTTTGCAAGTTCGAATGTGTACGAATGTCGCGTTCGACATCAGAGAGTTACCCATATTTTGACTGGTACTCAGACCAAATTTAGCCAATTTATGTCGAGTGGCAAGCCAAAGATACAGACCATTTATTGCCATATTTGCGGATGTATTACAAAGCGATAAGGTTCTAGTCAGAAAGCAATATTGCCTTTCTTCCTTTTGTAAGAAACTTTTCAGAATATGTCTTATGACTTGAGGTTCTTTAAGGAAACTAAAAGCCAAAATACATAAATAAAAAGTTATAGCCTTTAGGTTATAGGATTAAGACTTAGAACTTTGAATCGAATATATGGGAGGCTTTTTAATACAGGTCGTAAAAGGTTAACGAATGACAATAAATAAATATTATTGAATTTGTATTTTTTCAGTACAACCGCATCGGTGTCAGTGGTTCTTGATGGCAATGAGCCGCACTTCACGGACGCCCTCGGCCATAAGGTGCCAAAGCCACAGCCCTCGTTGCAGGTGGCCAGTCCCATCGACCTGCTCAACCCGGACCGCTACGAGTTCTACACCTTCGACGAGCACGGCGAGCTGGTCAAGCGTCTGATGACCATGCAGGAGATCCAGAGCATCGTGGCCAACGGCGACGGCGAGGGACCGTCCATCATCCACCCAGCTCCGCTGACCGAGCACAATCCCGACAAGAATGTCCAAGACATTGTGGACAGCGTACAGAGCGTGCTCAAC
The DNA here is from genome assembly GCA_008042635.1 of Drosophila nikananu. NCBI lineage: Eukaryota > Metazoa > Arthropoda > Insecta > Diptera > Drosophilidae > Drosophila > Drosophila nikananu. The sequence continues at coordinate 41,333 of VNJV01007017.1, forward strand.
AAAGAAGTGGCCTCCAGCTCGGCGAAGAACAGCTCCGGTGAGCTCCTGCCGCCGCTGCTGGACACTCCCGACGTTTCCTCTTCCTGGTCGCTTATCCTGCCCGCCATTTTCGGCAACACGGGCGGCGACATTTTCCCGCAGCAGCGCCCACAACAGATCGTGATGACACCCGAGTCTGAGCTACTTGAGACGTCGACCAGATCGGCGCCGCCCACAACGCGTGCCACCAAGAAGCCGAAACCAGCAAAGCGCAAGCCAGGCAACAAACGAAAGCCCGCCACCACCACAAGCACCACCCCGGTGACACCCCAGGTGGTTCAAGAAGAGTTGGACCCCATGGAGTCTGTGTACACGGGCATGCAGCAGTACCAGCACGTGGCCGCCAATGTGCCGGACTTTGAGCTGCTCCACATGCAGCCCATCTACCAGAAGTTGCCCAGTACTACCGGTCAACCAGAGACAACAACGCGGCGCGTCTTCTACAACAACCAAGAGATCATCCATACCCCGACCTCCTCCAGCAGCGCGACCTCGACCACAGAAAAGATCGACTCAAACCACCAGCTGGCCAAGAAGCCCTCGAACGTCCAGCGCAAGCCGACACAGCCGCACCGGGTGAAGAAACCCCACGGCGATGGTGCGACCGAGACCTCATCACAGCCCACTGGAGGCAAGCAGAAGCTAAAGAAGAAGCCATCTACGACGACAACTACAACCACGGCTGCACCAGAGACGGAAGTGCAGTCGTCCACTCAGACGACAGGGGAGGACCCACCAGCAGAAGCCAGCAGCACCACCACTACCCAAGCACCGCCTTCGACCACGCCCAAGAAGAAGAAGCGCAAGCCTACACGAACACCCGGCACCGGATCCACTTCTGTCAGCGGCAAGCCATCGAAGCCGAAGCGCAAGCCAACTACCAAGCCCAAGCCACTGGTCCAGCAAGGTGAGCAGCAGCAGCAGCAGCAGCAGGCCGAGAGCACTCAAAGACCGCCAAGGCCACAGAGACCCCACAAGAAGCCCAAGCCAACATCGACAAGCACTACGACAACAACCACGCTCGCTCCCGAAACAAGCACAGCCAGCACTCCCGAACCAGTAAGCAGTTCGACGGAGGCACCAGTCTCGCAGGCAGAACCGGAGAGTCCAGTCGCCACCACTCCACAGGCGGAGCATGAACCAGAGCCTGTTGCATCCACAACAACAACAACAACAACAACCACCACGGAAGCTACCACAACTAGTACAACGGCAGCCCCTGCGAAGTCGACTGCGAAACCACCCGCACTGCACCACCAGAAGCTGCATACTAAGCCGGTCGGATCCACTGGTCGTCCATCCACCACCCAGCACCATAATCGTGTCCACGGCAAGCCAGTTCACAGTACCACTACAGAGGCCATTAAGGATGCTGGCGAGGCCCAGACCGAGAGCTACGGACTAGTGAATGTGATTGCTGCCTCAAGCACCCCCCAGCAACCCATGTATCCGCTGCCCAGCTACAATGCCGAATCCTCTCAGAACTTGCCCACAGTGTTTGGCGACTCTTCGGCGGACCAGTCGCCCCTGAAGAAGAACCCGTTGCCGTCCCTAGCTCAGCTCCAGCAACAGCTGCACATCAGCTCTCCATCGCCAGCACCACAACTCTCACCCGCCCAAATCTTATCGATGGACCAAATTGTGCAGTCACTCACACAGGACCTCTCCGCCACGGACAAAGAGGACGATGTTTCTGCGTCTGGTCCTGTTAAGTACGACAGTGCCGAGAACAAGCAGCAAATGGAAGCTCTGGCCAACAAGAAAAAGATTCCAGTCTCGGCTGTCTCCCCTTCAGTTGCAGTCACAACTACCGCTGCGCCAAGACCAACTTCTTCCTCAAAGCCAGCAATTTTGACCAGCAATAAGCCCCCTTCGTCCCACTACGGCGGCAGCACCCTGGCCACGATGCTCTCCGAAGAGGATGAGGATGCTACCGGTTCCACAGAGACCTCCCTGACCCACAAGCAGCCCTCGGAGACCACGCTTAGCAGCCTGGAAGATGATGCTGAGGAACAAACACCCGTGGTAGTGATCACAGCTAGGCCACAGTTCTTTACGGTGACCAGACAGCCGGAACCCCTCAAGCCTCTCGAAACGCACCAGGAGTCCAAGGAGCCTGAAACCACCGAGCTACCTGGACAGACCCAGTTCTTAGTAACAACCCCGATGTCACCACTTGACGAAGTGGATGGAACCACCGATAAACCCACCGGAGAGTCCGATCACGTGGTTAAGTTTGAGCCACTGTACGCAGAGGTGCCGGAGGCGGTCATAGAGGAGCTTGAAGAATCTAGTCCCACCAGTGGCTATCCGCAACAACCCCCTGCAACGGAAACAGCACAGGCCACCACTGAGCAGGCGCTACGTCTGCCGGTCTCTGAGAGCACTACGACCGCCGACTTTGATGACGGCAGCACCGAAGTAACTCCCATGATCGCCGACTTGGTGCAGCAACTCAACCTAGAGGTGCTCAAGCCCACCGATCAGATTTCAATGGCCAACTTCCAGACGCAGGCGGCCACCGTGGCCTCCACTCTTGTGGACGGAAGCAACACGCTTATCTCGGACATAGCCATGAACTCAAACGAAACCAAGGATGAGCTCGAGTTCCTTATGTCCGACGTCATCCAGCAGATTACCCAGGGCGACCAGTATAAACCGCCAGCTAAGGTCCAACCAGTAGACGACTCAAACCGCCTGACCAGCTTTGCCCATCTGAACGCCTCGTTCCTTCTGCAGCCAAAGCCGAAGCCAGACCAGACCAAAGAGCCCGAAGGTCCCCAACAACCCCAGGACCCGTACAAACCAGAGCCACAGCCTGAGAAAAAGCTGGCGGAGAAAAATGAAACAGTTGCAGCCCCCCTCGAACTGGAAGCGGCTCACCTAGAACACATTGAGACCACTACGCACCGGATTCCCATTCTATCCCTGTCGCAAATCTACGCGCAACAACAGCAGGACGAGGACGAGGAGCAGCAAGTGTTTGCCAACGAAAGACTTGAGCTGGAGTCAACTCAAGAGCAGGCCAGACCGGAAACCGCACCTGCCCACGTCCTGTCCACGATGGCCGCAACAGACACCACCGAGGCATACACCGCTGAAGTGGCCGCCACCACCGAGCGTCAGCAAGTGCAGGAGCTCTACGAGGAGAGCACGGCCAGCACTGAGGGCTCCGGCAGCGAGGAGTCAACGACCAGCTTCACCGAAATACCCGACAGCTACACGCAGCGCGAAAGTGAAGAACAAATGCCTGAGATGTTGACAAATAGTTACAACGAGCAGCAGCAGGCGGAGTCCGGCACTAGCCAAGAAACAGACCAGGAGTCCATTTACAGCACGGTGAAGTCACCGCCGGAAGAGCCAGAGACGACCACGCAGCAGCCGGCGGCGGAAAAGGCAACGACGGCAACTAATGTTTACCAGGACGCACAGGAAGAGGAGCAAACGTCAACTACGGAACAGCCGGATAAGCCCGAGCAGCCGGACCAGCAGGACCAGGTAGCCCAGACCAGCAACGTGGAGGACAGCGCCACGAATTCCGCTCAGCTCCTGCCGCAGTACCAAGCGCCTGCCAGCGAGGAGCGGGAGGAGGCGCCGGTGACGAAAATTCCCGGCGATATGTCCCTGGTATCTTCCGAGTCGGACATGTCGCTAAGCTCGGAGCAAGCAACGGAACAAATTGAATTGAGCACGGTGAAGTCGCAGCAGCTGAACGACGAGTCGTTGGAGGACATTTCCGACGAGCTGACAGCCACCATTTCTGAAGAAGGCGACTCCGAAGATGCGGAGACCGTGACGAATGGCCAAAAGGTTCAGTTAGACGACGAGGATCCTTACATCAAGCTGGGCGAAACGACGGCCAGTGTGGTGAGACCGCTTATCTCAACCTCCAAGGAGGGCGGCAGCGGCGGGGAAAAGAGTGCCGAGGACGATAACTACAAGGTGACGTTGCCTTTAACCGGCTATGAGAGTCCTGCAGTTGACCAGGCCGATGAGGAGGATGAGGAGGATCAAGCTGGCTACCAAATGCCTTTGGCTTTGCCCAGCAGTACCACCACCACGACTACGACCACTACTTCAAGACCCACAACCACAATACCGCCTAGTAAACCTTCCTCCACCACAACTCCAGCGCCCGCCACAACTACCAAGCGGCTAAACACCTTGAGGCCGGTATCCTATTACGTTCAACCATCTCTGGTGGGTGGCTACAACCAGTTGGACCTTCAGCCGCCCAAGGTCTTGCCTTACAATGCCAACAAGGCCGTCCAATCTCATTCGCAGACTCCGGTGCAATTGCCTGCGAGTCAGCAGCGACCGACGCAGCGTCCGGCCTCGTTGACAAATCTCATGGCCAGTTCGACTCAGGCCACTCGGCCTCCCGTAAAGCTGGAGCCCAGTCCAGAGGCCTCGCAGGGTCTGGAGGCCACCACTGCCAACATGGACGAGGACTTGCGGTCGTTCGCCCGGCTCTGTAACGAACTAGCCTTCAGCTACTGGCGCGCCATCACTTCGGAGAAGATCAGCTCGGCCAGGAGTGTGGTCATGTCGCCTTTCGGGCTCACCTCTATGCTCTCCATGGTATTCATGGGGGCGCGGGGCAGCACCTCCGGTGAGATGAACGAAATACTCAAGCTGGACGACATGGTCACCTTTAATCCGCACCTGATATTCAAGAACATAACGAGTGGGGTGGAGCAGGCCACGGATAGCGATATTGCGACTGCGGCATTTGTGAGGGAAATCTTCAGTGATCGAGCCAATGGAAAAATCCTGCCCTTCTTCAAGGAGAAAACGCAGCAGCTCTACGCCGGTCACGTAGAAGAGGTCAACTTCCACGTGGTCAACGATATAGTCCGCCGTCGCACCAATCTCCTGGTGAAGCGCCACACAATGGGAAAGGTCCTGGAGTACTTGCGCACTAACAGCGTATGGGTCAACGGCCCGCTGGCCACCATATCGGCGAACCTGTTCCAAACAGACTGCTCACGCGGCTCAACGGCCGAACGGGACGGGGAGATGTTCTTCCAGGTGCACCCCACCGTGCGCCAGCGCCGCCTCGTGCCCATTCCGGCTGTGCTCTACCGCTCCGGCTTCCTGGCCGGATACGAGCCGAAGTTGGACGCCACCATCGTATCATTCGGTAGCTTGCATGACACTGTGAGCACGGTTTACGTAATGCCTGGCCACCAGAGTTCCATCTCGCCCATGGACAACCTGGACCGCCTGGAGCGCAGCCTGGTGGAGACGGCCTTCGGCGAGACGCAGGCCTGGAGCCGACTGCTCACATCTCTGATGGACCGGCCCGGCATGGAGGTACAGCTTCCGCGATTCTCGCACCGCTCCTTCGTAAACGCCTCGCTGGGCCTGCAGAAGATGGGGCTGCGCGGTCTGTTCAAGTCCGACTTCGCCGACCTGCGCGGACTGACTGGAGCCGGCAACCGGGACATCTTCCTCTCCGACATGATTCAAATCAACACATTCAGCACCTGCGGCGAGGAGAAGATCTCCGAGCACCACCACGTGGAGATGTACCCGGCCCCGCCACTTCGCAAGCGCAACAAGGACGTGGATGCCACGGATGACGACGCCTTCGATTCGTCAGAGGCCGTCGTGGACTTCGGCTCGCTGGTGCAGGAGTCGGCCCTGGGACGGGGCTTCTACGACGACCTACTGGACCCCAAGTACCTGGAACTACCGCTTCCACTCCGCCCGCGGCAGGCTCGGGTGCCCGATGCCCCGAGACTCCGCTTCGACAAGCCCTTCCTCTACTTCGTGCGACACAATCCCACGGGCATGATCCTATTCATGGGACGCTTCAACCCACGCCTGCTGCCATGAAGCAGGAGCCACGCAGCGCCCGCGGGCCGTTTCTTGTTAATTCTTGGAGTGTAACTTAGTGAATTTATACCCTACTCGTAATTGCAAACCTAATCCTTAAAGACGCTGCTTGCTGTGCCTTAATCCCGCGTCCGAGTCCGGGCCGCCAAAGCCACGATACTCCGATCCGGGATTGATGTGCAGCAAGCGATTTCACTGGCAAGCGACAGCCGCATATCGACTCGAAATCAAATAACTTAAATGCCAATTTATTTTAAACTTTTCCGACTTGCATTTAATTTGCCGCACACATACCCACCGCGGTATGCTATGGCTCGGTATATGTATATGCATTTTTTATTCCGCTTTTTGTCCGCTAAAAAATCGCCCCGTCCGCAAACAAATGCTGAACAAATACGTAGACAGCGAATGCGGATGCAATCGAAAAATAAATGCAAATGCAATCATGGTATGCGTCATGTTTTGGCAACTGAACAAATGTAATTTAGTAAAATAAACGTTACCAACATGGAACTAAGAGTTATGTATGCTATTATGTAAGTTTAAACAAAAGTCTAAATAAATAAATATAAATGCTGAAAAACATTACCCTAAAGAAGTCGTTTTCTCGAAGAACAAAGTCTGTCCCAAAGTGCCTGGTAAGCAAAAATAGGAACGGAGGCTATCTAAAGGAGTCATTGACAAAAAGGCAACCAAAGCGCCTCGGAAAGGAAGTTTGCTTTGACTTGCCATTTCCGAGGCTTTAAGATTTATGTATGTATATGAAATCTGCCCGAAGCAAGAACTACTGAAATTAACTACTCGGTAATTGATTTTGAATAATTTACTTAATTCCAAATAACACAATAAAATGAAACTACAAAATTCAATTTTTACCCAGCCGGCAAAGCCGGAAGGTAAAACAAACTGAAGAGGGTATGTTCTATGGAACTTCCTTTCGGGACAATTCAATTACTATGGATAATATACATACATATGTATGGCGTTGCAATATGTGAAAAAAGTTTCTTTCTGACTTTATCTTTATTGAAAATACCAAAATAGCACTCTGTTGAATTCGTATTGATTTATATTTATAAGAAATCACTGCCCGACGCCCTCATTGGCATATCCCTTCGCAGGACGCAGGGACACCAACGGCAAAGAGCAATGCAATGACAAAGAGAGCTATAAGCAAAACAGCAGACGGATGGGAAACAGCAAATGCGCATATTTTAATTAATATTTAACAAGAATATACATACATAAGCGGGACTCGTAATGAAATCGGAGCATTTCTCTCAGCCCTCGCTCTCACTTTGCCCGCCTGGTCGCGGTCGTGGGTGTGGCGCTGTGTGTTCGTTTTCGATGTGTGTACGTTGTGTTGTTGCTTTCCACATTCGCAAAGTTTTCCGTTATTCCAGCGCCACCATGGGATCAACAGTAGCTTTCGGTGACAAAAGATACATAATTCAAGAGGCATGATATGGGTTACAAACATGAAAGCCTAATCTGTCGTTCAACTATTTAGTTCCAGAAATAAATAAACATGAAAAATTGTTTGAGAATTATGAACTATGAACAACTTAAGAATATATGTTCATTGATAAATAAAAATTCGATTCTATTTAATTGTTATTATGAAAAGTAAATATTTATCTATTCATAAAGAATATTATTATTATTGTTAGAATCGTGTTATTTGCACAACAACAGCAGCTGTATGATATCTTAAGCAATCCGAAACATTCCTCAGCATTTATTACCTAAAATAAAGTTACAATATTAGATAAAAACCAAATGAGTTGAGTCATCCTTAACTATTTTGTAACAAAGTGGTATTTATATAGGTATGTATGTATGTCATATATTGAAAAATTGTATAAAACGTGAAGTATGCACAACCATTTACTTTTAAATCATAAAGCTTATTATTTGAGATTAATTTTCAATTCAAATAATTAAGTAGTTGCCTGGCGCATCCTCTCGATGCTAATGTTAAATACTTGGACGGGCTTCCACACTGACGAAGGTACATACATTTTATTTTGTTAGCCCTCAGATTTTAATAAATGGTCCTTAAGAGAGTCTGTTTCTTACCGTTTTTATTTATTAAGTATTATTATTAAGTAAATTATAGTTTATTATTAATGCAGGGTGCCGAAAAAAATATTAGAATTCTTTTTTGTCTGTTTTGCTGTGTTAAAAATGTACCCATATCCTTTCCAAATATGTATCATATTTCGTGCTATAGCCCCATGTATGCTAAATATATCCTATAAGTGGTTGACCAGTTGGAAAAACGTGGTTTGCGGGAGAATCGCGAAAAGCAATCATTGCAGAGGCAACTCAAAAGGACATTGCTTCTCAGGGCTTTAACTTTGTCACGACATTAGATATCGACAAATATTTTTATATACACTTATGGCCAAAAAAATAAGTACACGAGAATGTAGTTTGTTTAAAGTCTCATAAAACTTTTTTAATAAACCTTAGAAAAAAATGCAGTTTAGTTTTAGTTTCA
>VNJV01007020.1:0-19362 GCA_008042635.1 Drosophila nikananu
AAGTGTTACCCCTCGCAGGCGACGGCAGCGGCCAGCGTTTGCTGTCGACAGAGCACTGCAAAAAATTGCCATTAAGTTGGACATTGTAATGGTTTTTTCGAATTGGACTTAAAATCTGGTACTAACAAAATATACATATAAAAAAAGGAGGAAAATTTAGAACAGTTTCGCTGGCTTCATTTAAAAAAAATATTTATTTTATGTTTATAGCAGCCCCAAAAAGGAATTTTTATATTGGATCTGATTATAATACAAAACTTTTTAAAATGTGAAAACATTTTAATTTGAATGTTTAAATGTCACTTACTGTTAAAGTCAGATGTTTTTCGTTAAGAATAAATTATAAATAGAAGCAGTTTCTTATGCATCACCTAGGGAAACCTCTTTTTTCATCTTACTCTATAGGTAAGACAATATCAATCTCAGTTTTTTAATTGGTATCACAAAAGTAACGAAAAGGTTTCAAAAATCAGTATAGAAAAAGGATCGAAATGCATGCGATTCGAGAGTAACTTTATACAAAACATTTTACGGAATTCACTTCATTATACTACCCATTATACAATATACATTATACATATACATATATCAATTTCTATTTTATATTATAAAGTTTACAAAATATCTTTAATTTTTGCCAGTGTCCAATGCCCGTTTGGCGTTGGCATTGCTCTGAAACAACAAAATAAATGTGTTTTATAAGCAGTTTTGCTTATCGCATATCAATATCGGTGCGTAAATATACAGTAGTCGATGGAGTGGACCGATATGGGCCCTGGCCGCACACCTATGTACATATATCCATCGAGAGCACCCGCTACCGATACTGGGACTCGTACTTTCCCACATCCACGACCACATCCCCCCACTAACCACTTTCCTGCAAAGATTAGATCACTAAGCCCAATCGGACGATCTGAAAATTTGTCTAACCCCACACAGAAGGTTGACTCGAGGGGCTTACTGGATAGAAAGGGAGGTCATTTAAATGCAGGCTGGTATTTATATATTTATATAGCTCTTGTATGGCTCATCGGTGGGGTGTTATCATATCGGCCACCGTTCGATTGCCGGGTTTATCGCGGGCGAGGAGGCGGCTCGGCTTATCAAGCAGCCAATAAATGGAGCGGCAGCAGAAGCAGCAGCAGGAGCAGCGGGAGCCATCGGAGGCCCGCCGGCGGACGGAACGGTACGGAACCGATCCGATGGCGTCTATAGATTGCTGTCATTGGCGACACGACAACAAAGCCACCAATTTGACCAGCGCTCCTCCATGCCGGTCTACAAATCCAAATTAATGCCCGATGGGCCGGTCAACAAAAGCCCCGCGCAACCGAACCCCTCGATATCTGGGCCCCCGATGGGCATGTGAAACTGATTATTGTGGCATTATAAATAGATCTCGAGTATGCGGTTGGGTCTTAATCGAAATTAGGTAACTTTGGGTCAAAAAAAACTATATTGATGGTATTTACGATAAACAAACAATAGTGTTTTATACTTGACTTGATTTCCCATAAGCCCTTAAATGCACTATTGTTGGTATTAGGAGACAGTTTAATAATATTAATTACTTTGGCTCCAGTTGGAATCGTATAACACTTAATGCTAAACTAAAGATATATAAAGGTAGGGGATAATTTTGAGTTAATTGATAGTCTAAAATTTACCAGCTCAGCTCTACTAACTTTCTGTTCAAGAAATCCAGTCACCTTTGCCCAATAAGGTATTACAGATCCAACTAAAATCATTTTTGGCTTTACTTTTAAATTAATGCATTTTTCGAGTCAATAAATACCTACTACCTCCTAAAGCCAGTGTAATCATGAGTTACCGTGGAGGCAACATTGACGACTATCTCTTGAGATGTCAGATGCTGGAGAGGTCCTGTAAAAGCGCCGTGGAGTTGAATCGCAAGAATACCGAAGCATTAGAGAATCTCAGACTCGAAGCCCCTAAACTAACCAGTAATTCGGTAGACAGCATTGTGGAGGAGGCTAAAAAGGACGTCGAGTTTAAAGTGAATCAGATAAAACAGGAACTGAACGAAAGAGAGAAATTTATAGTGTCCATGAGAGAGCAGGTAGCTAGCAGTAATTATTTTCTTTGATATATTTCATAATATACCTTTGATAGTTACATCTAGAAGTACCAAAATCGGATCCGGAAAATCAAAACAACCGCCTGATGGAAAAATACAAGGCAGCCCTCCAAAAGGATGAGAAACTCGAGGCCGAGGCCCAACGATCCTTAACGGAAGTCAACGTTGACGTTGAGAAGCACACAGCTCAACTGTAAAGTCTTTGAATATATTTTATTTAAATTATTAATTCATATAATTACTGTATCACAGCAAACAGTTGCACAGCACCCAAGTGATTGAGTATCTCCTAATGCAGGAACAAATCAAGGAGAGCTTCAAGAAGGATATGGAAAAACTCATGAAAAAGTTCGACGCAGAAATAGCCCGCTTCAGGAAAGATAACTCCCAGGTCCTAGCACTCGATCAGGTGAAGGAGAAGAAAGATTCCTCCTCAGTATCCAGCACGCATCAGCCTTAGATTCCGAAAATTACTTTATAAGTCATATATTTTATTTTAACAGCAGGAGCCTCTACTAGCTGAGTATAGTTGGATCATTGTACCATAATTGCCTTAAGCTAAAATTATCTTGTTTTAAATTAAACTGTTAAAATGTGAATTAAACAAATTGCAATCAAAAACGTGGTTTTTGAATATTTACTAAGTTACTAAACTGTTGCACCATCTCTAAATTCTTAAAATATATTTTATGACATTAATTCAATCTACTGTATTTCTATCGATTTTCCCATTCAAATAGCAGCCATAAATTATTTCTTGTTGCACTCAAAACTTTCTTATTAATAAATTCTTTATTTTTTTTTTATAATAAATATCCTTTCCATCATCTCACTTCTCCTTAGGCTTCAGTTCATTCAGTTCGGTGGCATGTTCCGCCAACAGATCCAGCATCACCTCAATCTTCAAGTTGCACATGTTGTTCTCCTCTTCGAGGGCCCGGAACTTCCTATTCAGCCTGAGCATATCGTCGACATCGCCCTTTCTGGACGAGTGCATCCAGATGCCGTCCGCAAAGCGTAGCTCCTTGTTGCCCAGAGTCAGGGAAATCTGGCGGAAGTCGTCTAGATCCTCGGTGGCCACCGGATGACCCGTGTTGCAGCGACCCTGACGCACTGGAATCGGCTTCGATTCGAACTTCTTGTTGAACAGCGGCATGGCAAGAGACTGTAATGGGAAATTGACCATTATTTCGATGGGACTATTATTTGTTTTGTTTTGGTTTTTTCGGGCGTGTTGCCCAGGACAACCGACACCTGCCGGGAGGTCAGCGAACGTGGCAGGACTCGTGGCAATATTACCTGTATGAAGGGTGGCAAGCAGGACCCACTGATTGAAAGGGGCCAGCAGAGGTGGTTTTGTGGCCGAGCCAGGGTTTGGATTTTCTTCAAAAAGTTAAGGAAACTGCTCAGGTTGTACTGATTTAGGGAAAGTCCACATCAGAGTGTCAGAAGTTGGCTCAACTGGCAATGAAAAACATTAAAAATTTATATAAAATCATAAAATTACAACTTGAAAAATAAATGAATCAAGAATAAGGACCTCTTTAACGAACAAGACTCGAAGTGGAAATGCAAACTTTGTGCCCTGATTGAAATGAAAGAGATCCAAATAAAAGTCAAGTGGCCTGCTGGGATTGCCAAGCCGAATCCCAATTGAAGTATCTCCATTAAACTGACCAGATTCCGAAGCTAATCATGACACAGGAGGCCACCAACAATTTTCATCCCAAGTAAGTCAGCAAACTTTACAAAAAACCCAGACAGAAAACGCAACTGAATCACCTTTATTCCCTCTCCAGCCGAGTACGGGAGGTAATCCAAGGTGTCGATCGTCTCGTCCAGGAAACTAATGACGACCTTCGTCGATTCCGAGAGGAGCAGGCTCAACTACGACAGAACATCAAGGGAGTGCGTACGGAGAACGATAGCCTGACCTGTAAACTGGCCAAATACCAAAAGCTGATGGCTAGCGGAGATTACCAAGATCTTAGCAAGCGTCTAAAGCTTACCATCGATGCCCTGGAGGTGTCCAAGCAGCAGGTAAAGGTCCTGCAAGAGGACCAAAGGAACCTGCGTTCGATGCAGGCCTGTTCCCAGCGGACTATCGAGAACATGGAGCTGGAGCTACAAAGATACCGAGTCCAATTGCAAGAGCCGGGCAACGAGGAGGTATGTGAGCTTTCTAGGGTCCAGTGTGCCTTGACTTCTCTGTTAAGACAAAATAATCCAAATTTTCCGTTAGCATTTTTCCGAATTACATCGATTTTCCTCTTTGGATATTACAGCGGTACGAAAAAGTTATAAGGATGCTGGAGGCAAAGCTGAATAGCCAGCAGCAGGAAATCCGCACCAAGGCGGAGACCATCAAGGCTCTGCACGACCACATGCAGCGGGATGGCGAGAAGCTGCAAAAATTGCAGGCCCAGTTGCAAGAACATGTTCAAAATCATGACCAAGTCTCCGGCCTGCAGCATCAGCTGAAGGAATACGAGCTCTCCCTGAGCCACACCCGCCAGCTGCTCGAGGAGAGCACGCGCCGCGAGAGCATCGCCATGCGTAAGGTCCAGGAGGCCATTGCTCTGAGCGAGGAGGCCGAGCGGGCGCGCAAAGAGGCCGAAAGGCGGGCTGAGACCAGCAGGGATGAGGTTAGCGAGCTGGCAGGCAACATTGGCAGCGTTATGGATGAAGCAGTGAATCGCGTGGACATCGAAGTAGCTCAGTTTAAGTTGAAGCTAGTCGAGAAGGACAAATTATTGGCGAACATGAAGGACAAGGTGAGATCACAGGAGATATTCGTATACAACAGATTATAACCTAATGTCACATTATAGATGAAAAGGGAACTGGCCGAGCACAAGTCGGTGGTGCATCAGCTTGAAACAAGAAACAATCAGCTAGAGCAAAAGTTCAAAGATGTACAAAAGCACAATGCCAAATTGGAGGACGAAGTCCAGGTGGCCTGCCGTAAAATAAACGATTTGGAGCGTTCCGTCAACGATTTTCATGTTGAAGAGGTTCAGCATTCTGTAGAGTAAGATACAAGCTTTAGTTAAAGTACATGGAAACTATATAATAATTATAAAACTTCTCTTTATTGCCAGCAAAAAGCACTACGAGGGCGAAATAGAACGCTATTTAAATTCCTACAGGAAGCTGAAGTCCAAATACCGTCAAGCCATGGACGACTTAACGCAGCGTTTCGAAGCTGAGATCTACAAGTTGAAGACTGAAAATTCGGAATTACTGGCGGACAACCGTCTTCTTAGAAGCGGAGCTGCCGGCGACTGTTTCCGTTCTTAGCCCTGTACAACTAGCTGCTGCTGTTTTACAGGTGCATAAAGATATATATTTTATGATTAGTATTAAATACATTGTATTTTCTTGCGAGTGAACACTACGCTGTGACTGCAGTCTGAGAATTGCGACCGGGAAACAAGCTGGGGAACCAGTAGGCGGGCTCATTCTCCGCCTGTTTATCTATCCAGCAGAGACCTTCGCCGAGGACCTTGTCCAAAGATTGCTGTGTGCGGTAGTCCGACCAGCTAGGAATGGGAAATTTATAACGTGGTTTAGAAGATCGATTATAGGAACTACTTACCCCAAATCCCTAATTAATTGACTTTGCGTAACACAACCCTGCTCGGTATTGGAGGCTGCATTCAGTATGTTGGTCTCCTCCATGCTCAGCTCCCCTGGTATGGACTGGACCATGTACTTGCCCTTGCCCAGCTTGTGCACCACAAAGCTGAAATTAAATTTTCGGAATATTTAGCATGGGATTAGCAAGACAATGTTATTTTCCATTGAAGATACCCTCGCTGTCCTTACCCATTGCCAAAGATGCTCAGTTTCTTGGCGGCCATCAGTATGTCCTCCTTGGTGATCTCCTGATGCACAGCGCTCTGACCCCTGGCGGCTATTAGTCGCCGCCTCAGCTCGTCCAACTCCATGAGGCCGCCCGTCTTGTGATTCGCCGCGAGGCAAACCTCCACCACCTGAACCCCCAGCTCGTAGTAGAAGTCACCCATGCCCAGGACACTCCAAAAGCCCTTGCCAGTGGCCAGAGGATCCACACCGATGGCAGCGCACATTTCCTGAAACTGCCGGCGGAACTGCGAGTTCTTGCGGATGTCATCCTTGTGCTTCATCGCAAATTCCTCGAGTTTGACGCGAAAAACCTCCATTTGTTTGGTCATCTGCTCCAGCTGTGATTCCTGCAGGTCGGTGCCCTTGTCCTTGTACTTTTCTGCAGCCAATTTCTGTTGCTGGATGGCACCAAGGCCCACGCGACGACGCATTCTTATTAAATAACTAAAGAATTTTGCTATTACTAATGTTTATTATTATTTATTTATTTGTTGATAAATATCAAAATATCGATATATCGATATTTTTCTAACGATGATATATCCCGATTGTTTTATTTCCGAAATATCGAAACAGTCTGGCAGCGCAGTCAAATGTCAAAATATTTTAGTCTACAAACGGCGTTAATTTAGCTAGTTTTCCCTCTAAAATCTATTATTATTCTTTATTCTGATAAAAAAAATTTCGTCGATATATTTCAAAAAACCGACAACTTTAGTTTGCTATTATTATTAGAGATGGGAAAACTACGATGTTTAATTATCGATATTTTGGCCTTGCCAGACATAACAATTTAACATAGCAGAACAGTGCATACAGTAATTGTGCAGTTAGTGACCACTGTTAACTGTTTGAATTTCATGGAGAATTGAAATAACCATTTCATAAGTTTAAAAATATTTAAACTGTATATATTTATGTTTGATTCATGAAATTATATAATAAATAGTATGTAGACTGCTTGATTACAAAAGAAAAAGGTGTTAATTAGATTTTACTCTTTTAAAATATTTCTTAAAATAAATAATTATAAAATACGATATAACAAATAAGAACGTTAAATAAATATTCATATATGTACCATTAATATATTCATGAACTTATAACTTCACAGGCTCAATTTTTTTTTTTACGTTTATGTATATCCCAACAAAAAATTACATTCGTTACGTCTTACACTATTTGGTTAAATAGTGTTAAATAGTTAAAAATTCATATGCCAATGTTAATTATTTTCGAAATTAGCTTTAAGATTGGTGTAAAGCTTCATCTTGAATTAGAATTAACAACAATATATTCAATCGACTTATGTCCCACTAATTATTATTAATACCATTTGTTAATGGCCTTAATGCACCAATATAAAGTGCATTTGTCACAAGGTCCGCTCAATGAATGCTTAATGGACCGACCGCCCCCATAGATCAATCAACAGCCCATCGAATTCGGGGGTTACAAGAATAAAAAAAATACACCGAAAACCGCCTCGCAATATGACGAAAACCCATGACAAGCGAGTTTCATCGACGAGGCCCGCATATCTAAGGAAAACGTCATCAGATCAGCTGCTAATATATGGCCAAGATCCATATAGTGCCAGGGAAATGACAATATTGTTTATGATGCCAGCGAAAATCGAACCCGCTGATTGAATTTCTCATCTGCAGGCAATCTTTTCACTGGATCCCTGTGAATCACTCCAAATGCAGATTCAGCGATTTCTTATGTCTGCTGATTAATTATGCGAACCGCGGGCTGAGAGATGTGGAAATCCAAGCTCATTAATAAGCCGACGATTTGTTTTTGACTCCGTTTTCGTTGTGGTAGCACTTAGCACCACTTAACGGTAGGAGAATCGGTCGATTAGCGAGCGACTGACCGACCAGATCCCGAAAAGACGGGGCCCCAGAGGCACTCGACACCATTACGGTACGCCCAGTAGTCGGAATCGAGTCGTGGCCGGGATGTATGGATGGGATATGATGGGTTTGCCCAACAGCAGCGCACGTTCCAGCGATCATCAAGTGAGGGTGCACTGAAAAAATTAGACCTTTAATGATATAAAATCATAAATCATTTTAGTTTTAAAAATTAAACAAAGCAGAAGGTCAGGAAATATTATAAAAGCCAGAAAAATTATTCTTTATAACAAATAAGCAATAAATTCATTGTATTTATAAATAATATAAAATGTACATAAAAATATAGACAATATTTGTTAAATTACTATTGATACATAATACTAAATTAATTAATATAATTAGCAATCAGAAACAAGAGATTATTCAATATATAAGCCCACAAACAAAGGTGTATAGCCAAAGAATTCTGGACGGTCTTAGGACTAGAAGAAGGATCAAATATATTTCATATTCAAAACGTTACTATTATATTCAAAATCCAACAATATTTCTTTCTGTTTAAAATAGTGTAATTCATTTACTATATATATTTCTTTTAATTCATTTCTATTACTTTGAAAACTATTTTTATTAATAAAAATATTACAATATGGTTTTATTTAAACCCCTTTTTCCTCAGTGCTTATTTAACTTCTCACAAATATTCATGTGTTCATACATAATACACATGGCCATATGTCCAGTAACTAGGGCATACATCGAACTCTCGCATACAACTCAATGCATTGCATAATGGCTTTGTTAATTGAAAAATCTTGGCATATCTATTAATAATCCATATCGATGTGTTGAGTCATAAAAACAAAGGCAATTTGTGGTGAATTTTGTAAGTGCGGGAATGTAATGTGATATTAGATGTATATTTATATATATGTATCTTATAGAGCGGTCTTGCTTGAGACTTAATGATATGGGTTTCGTTTGATTATGAAATAGAGTTTGCTTTGATTAAGTCTAAAAGGTATTTTCTTTTCTTCTCCGAATTACAGAAGTCGTTGAAATCCTTTGTCCAGTGAAGTTTCGTTCCCGAAATACATTTCTTTCTTCCTATATAAATTATTCCCTTTTTTATTTAATAACTAATACGAATTAAGCTTAAAGCATTGAGTTTGAACCCCTAATTTAATTATATGTTTGTAATTTTAATAGTTATCATTAGCAATGTATGCTTTGATTTTTTGTTGTTTCTTTAATGAATTAATGGAAATTTAACAAAGCTTGTAAGCTGTTTTCTTATGACTTTGCTAGAAATAACTCTATGTACATTTTCCTCCCGCTGTTCTTTATTTCTGGATCTTATCGCCCCGCTTGCATTTCCTTCTGATTTTCCATCTGTTCGGCCCTTGCTGGATGCGCAATTATTTAGACAGGAAGCCAGCCGTGCCAGAGATGCTATGTACACGGAGACGGACACAGGCACGGGCTCGGGTATGGTATGGTAAATATTTATTTATGCTTCAACGTAGTCGCCTCACTTGCAAATGCAAACCGAACCAAATAAAACACGCGACAGCGAAGAAAAAATTTAATGGAAATGCAAGGAAAACCGAACTTAAAATAGCACAAGATAAAAATAAACAAAATGCCGCTGACAGACAAAGGGCCAACGAGGGAGTCTGAATTTTATCACAGACACAGAGGGAAAAAATATAGATAATATTGTAAGTTATTGTTTAATATTATATTATTTATTTCTTAAATGAAATTAAAGTTATAAGTTCACTATTATTCAAAATATAAGGCAAGTAGTTTCGAGACTAAAAAATCGCTTTCGATATTAGAAAGGCTATTTAAACCTTGACAATATATACATACTTGTTATACTTTAGGTTAATACATTTTTATATAAATTTAAATAGATTTTTTTTCCTTAGAAGTGGGTGCTCTTTATGGGGGATGTTTGACAGTCGACGGCGAAATATTTGGGCAGCTGACAAACACCCAGAGTGGACCGAAAAAACCGAGGGCGCGTGCGTGCATCCCATGTAATCAAGCGAGTTGAACACGAAATGCAATATGCCACAAATAGTTGCAGCTTGACCAGATGCTGTCAGCTTAGCGCGCCGCGAGATGCAAAAGATTCAAAGATACACACGCGGACACGCGGAGATACATCAACTTCAGGCGCTCTGACAGGCGGAGCAAAACGATCTCATTTGATTTTCCATGCTCCGCAGATCGCATTACATTAATAGAGTCCGAATCCAAGTCCCAGAGTCAGACTCAGAGTCCGGAGTCCATTCACTTTTCCCCCCTGCCCCAAACGAAATGCATACGAAATGAAGCCACAGAACCGGCGAACCACCAACCACCGAGCGAGGTCACCACTCCCTGGCGCATAATTCATCCAAAACTCGAGGCTGTCTAGAGGAAAAATGGAAAACTTTCGGGCTCAGAAAACTCTATTGTGTTTTAATAATAAAAAATTCAAAGCGAATGGTAAGCGGGAGAGAGGAAATCTTAGACAATGGCAGGCGAACGGCGAGAGGGCAATAAAAACTGGATAAAACTGGTGGGAAATTAAGGAAAAATCTTTGATAGTGTTTTGGGTTAGAAAACTAAAACCAGTTGGAAAGTTGCTCGCCGCAGCGATCAATTATTATGCTGGCGGCAGCTATTGTCTGGCATTTTCCAAGTGACTGCACAGAGAAAAGTAGGGTTTTCCATTAAGTGAAGGGCAGGAATATGAATAAAAATATATTTGTTATGTAAAAATATGTAAAAACATGTTTATCATACACATTTATAGTCCTTTCTGGTAACAAATCTTTATATTTACCTAATCAAACCTTTATCATGAATTATTTTTTAAAATACTTTGCATGTTTTTATTAAATTAGTTGTTGTTCTTTATATTCTGAATAGTTATTACAAGAATATTTATTATTTTCATGGTTAGATGTATCACTAAACTTGTTGTAGAAACCTATTAAAAACCACTCAAAATATTAAGCAAAATCACCTCGAAATCAATGTAATAAATCTATTTCTCCCTGACTATACACCACACTAATTTCTCTCCGTGTGACTCCCCGCCTCCCTCTTACAGAACCGACAATTGTCGCCTAGTTTTTCGCATTCCCAACCAGTTATCGGTGTGAAAAGTAACGGCCCGCGGAGATCGCGGACCGCCGGTCCAGACCAGACCCACGGCGGCGGTAAATAAGATTCCGCAAGTGGGTCAACTGGGTGCAACTGGCTACATGCATTACGTGCCACATGCAACAACGCACCGAGGCATGGCCACCGCTGCCTATGAGGTGACCCACAGATTTGATTTATTCCGCGACCCACTTCGCACAGCAACTTACACATGCGATTTGTCTTAGGCTTAGGTTTCCCCCTTTAAATTCCCGTGAGGTGAGCTGCCGCCTGTGAATTATGATGCCTCCTCGGCCACTGGTCAAGGGTTTGGGTTTGGGTTGGGTTTGGCTTGGTCACACGATCCCCGCCAGCTGGGCGAAAGCGATGGAAATCCATCCTCTCGTGGCGAGATCCGAGATCTGTGTAGCCTCTATAATATATATTATGTATATTGAGGTGGGACAGTCAGTGTTATCTATTGTCGAGAGCGCTTAGAACCGGACACTCTGCAATCGGAGGCTCGTGAGATTTATGGGGCAGCCAGAAGAGAAGAAACCCAGAACCAGGGCCAGAACCCGAGACATCGCTGCAATTAGGCGCCCAAACAGTCACGTCGAGTAATTGTAGTGCTTTCTGGGATCACAGGGATCGCACCGGACCGGGGCTCGGTCCGTCCAGGAAACCAGGAAAGATAAATGAAGCAAATTAGCACTCGGCGGCGGCCCGGGGCAGGAAAATTGGTATAGGGGGTATGTGTGGCATAGGGCAAAAGGCCGGGGTAATCCATAAAGGGAAATGTCGAAGCTGAAGCTCGCAGCCTGAATCATCTCCGGTCTGAGTGGTCACTTTGGACTTATCGAAGTGCTTAATATTTGTCAAAATTATTGCATAAAATTACTGCAAAAGATATTAAATTTTATTGAAAAAATAGATGATTCATTGGGTGTTAAAGAACTAGGAGGCTTTTGATTGCTAATGAATTATATTTCGTATTTAAAACTGTTATTTAAAATATAACTTATTCAATTTCCATTATCAATTTAGAATATTTATATATAAAAATACATTCCACTGATCCATTTATCTGGAATGTAGGCACTTTTCTGCCATCCGTATCTCCTGTTGATTCATTTGTACATATAGCAAACTCTAGTGAAAAGAAAGTTAGGATTGGTAAAACAGTGATTTTTTTAGTTAAAATCGATTTATTAATTTAAAAACATTGCCAACCTTTATTTTAAGTAAAGTAAAATAAGTACTATAAGTAAGTTGGTTCTAAATTACGAAATTTACTTTTATAAAATTGAAAACACTTACCAAATCTGATGAAATCGGTTCTGCTTTGGAACTGGTTTAAGGTAAAAGCCCAGATGTTTGTAAGATAATAAAAATTGTGATCGCTCAAACATATGAGAACTTTCTTTAACTTTTCCAGTTCTGCAGTGATTATATCCCCAACGAGGCTCCTTAATTACAAACCTCTATAAACGCCCTGGGGGTAAGGATGGGGGAAACATGTAATTCTATCTCCCAAGTGTCCAATTGATACGCACTTATCGCCCGGTTCCTGATCTGCTCCCGATTTCCCCCTGGCCAGGCTCAAAAAACCGCATAACTCAACCCTTTTCCCCCCGCTACTTCTTTTCGGGCAAGGCCATTATAAAAGCCAAAAAATACATCAACAAAAGTGAAATAATAAAAAAGCAAAAAAGCAGACAGCGACAATTCTCCACCTCGAATGTCTATGCTTTTTGGGGAGCAGATGTTACTTTTGGCGGCTCAAAACGAGAATTCTTTGAGCCGGCTCCGTCTGCGTCCTTGTCTCCTCGCCTGCAGCTCCTCCGCTCTGATCCTTGGATTCCTCGATGATTCTCCTGCTCCGGCTGCTGCTGCTCAAAAAAACAAAACCAGAAAAAAGGAAAGGCACAGGACAGGACAGGGGCGGGAGAAAGGAAAAAGCAAAGCACTTGTTCCAGCTTGAGCGGCTCAACGAGATATTCGGGCACTGGGAGAATATTTAGCTAAGTTATGGAATATTTTGAACAATTTTAGTAATATATTTATTAGTTATTGGTTCTTATTATGAAAGTCTAAATCCAGTTGTAATTGGTTATGAATATTAATTTGTTTTTACCACAAATGTTACTCACTAAACTTTGCTACTCTAACATTTTCTTGTGTCACCGAATTCGTACTTGGGAATTTTTGGCTCATTCTTAGCTCATTTTATAACATTTACGGCAAAAAGGTCACAGAAAAGATTTCCCTTTCCCATATCTAAAGATATTTTCATTTCCAAAATATATATTTTACTCTCTGCGTTTATGGGTAAAATCCTAAATAAATTCCCAATTTTTTCTGAGTGTACATGGGGATGTATTTCAAGTGCGGAAACGGGAAGAGGGTCAGATAGAGCGGCAGCGGCAGTGGCAGGGGCAAAGAGAGGGCGATTGCACCGGGCGGCTGTGTCAGATTCAGGTTTTGGTTTTTGGCGCAAAAAATGTGTGTGCTCAAAATTACCAGCAGAGCAGAGCAGCAGCAGCAGCAGGTATTCGCACTCGTATTCGTATTCGTATCCGTGTGTCTCCGTTGATGAGGGCAGCCGCATCCACATCCTCATCCACAGCAGCAGCCGCAGAAATTGGCGCAAAAATTACAGATGCCTCAAAAAAATAATAATAAAAACGAAAAATGAAAGGCAACTGCAGCGGGGCGCACAGGTTCTGCCATCTGTGTGTGCGAGTGCGGAGCTGAATATAAATTATATACACTATATATACTATAGAGTACTGCCACCCAATCCCCATCGCCCAGTTGCATCCCTATGAGCTCACCCCTTGCGAACACACGCCCACAAAACGCAGCCACGCACTAAAAATAGCTTATTGACATCGATCCTACACGGAGAGGAAAACTAGCAAGTCTTCAACTACTGTTTAGAGTCAAGAATCATATTACTTTTAAGAAATTATTATTAAAGTATTGTTGCTACTGAATTTATGATTGGATTTTGGATCTAAATAAATATTATTTTATAATTGATTTTATCTTTTAAATGAACTCTTTGGGTATATACTTTTTACAAGTCTTCAAAAGTTATAATACGGTATCTAAATTAGAGCCAAATATTGAAAATATTTTAATTTTTACCAATTTAATTTGGTTCTTTGAATGGAATGTTAACTTTTAACAACTCACTTCTTAATAATAAAGAAATAAAAATAAATAAATAATCTTAATTTTATATTATATTATCTGTTAAAATTTTATATTCTTCCGATAAAAACTTCAATTGTTTTTTTTTTAAATACAAGTCTCCATTAATACCCAATTACCACTTTATTTCCTGATATAATTTTGCTTTATAAAAAGTTCAGTTAAAGACTATCAAAACTATTATTTCCAGCATTGCACCTAAAATTCCTAAGTACCAATTCATTAAGAAATTATTATAAAATCAAAATCAAATCAACTAATTCAAGTTTTTTATGCTTGATTTATTTTGATGTTATTATTATAAGTAATTCCATTGTAACCGAATACAATTTGCTTCCCGGCTAACTCTAGACCATATTTTAGCAGCCATACAATATCAACCTAATTTTTCCCTGTGCACAGTATCCGCTAGATACTCTCCACCCAAAGCAGTGCCTAGCCGCAGTCAAAAGGCAGCCCAAAAAAAATTATACTTACACAAATACCATTATTGCACATTGCAGTCGCCGACGAAAAGAAACCGAGATAGCAACGGGGCAGGACAGGGGCGAGGGGAGAGCTATCTTTAATGAGCTCATTTATTAATTAGACAAACGTGACGTCAGCGCAGCGCCCTGCATAACTTCGACCTTTAAAACAGCAGTTAACCTCAGGAAGAGCGCGTGCGACAGTTGGGCTGGGTTCCATTGATCGGATCCGTTTCATTCATATAACCATTCATTGTTCCCTGGGCTACGTACTTGGTACGTGGGCCATAAACTAATTTCGGGCAGACGGCGAGGACAGGGAAAACAGCTTGAGTTTTTCCGCAGACAAGCTGCGTTCGACGGAAGTGACGGCAGGCAGGAAAAGTAGCCCATCAGTAGAGCCAGACACGTATCTGAGAGATAAAAATAGAGGCAATACGTGCATTCAAATCACCGCAGCCACGAAAAATCAAAACCAGTAAAGGCTGAAACGCATTTCAGCTGAAATGACGCAGCAGCAGTTTTCGGAAAACAACAAACACAAAATAAAAAGGCCGAAAGATTAAAGGAAAAATCGCAGTAAGGGTATATCTGCAACTTTCACACATTTCCAAACTGCATTGTTCCCCCTCGAGTGGTTCCATGTACACACGTATGGCGCGTTTTGGCGCGAGGGTTGGTTTTGCATAGTTACTGGCGGCACCACTCCGACCTGTGCCACCACTGATCCACCCGATCCCGATCCCGGATACTCGATCGCAACCCTCAACCCCCGTCCTTGTATGTTAACCTCTCGGGCAGGTAGTTGCCAATCCGAATTTGGACATCGCGCCAAAAAAATAATAATAAAGCAAAAGAAAACAATCATCGTCGGGGTACAGTGAAACCTCGGATTTCATATTTTATACAAGGGTAAGAGGGTAGAAAATTTACAAGTTAAAGCCTATTGAAAAACAGCAAAGGGCCAACAAAGTTGATCGCCCTCACAAAATAAAAAAACGCATGATAAAAGTCTTAAAATTTTAGGTAAATATATGTAGATAAGTTGTAATCTTTTTGAGCGTACTTACTCTAAAAAGTTTAGATTAATCGGTTGATAAACAGAGTCAATGTGCTTCGCAAATCGTGTGCGATTTGTTGTCGCAAGCTAGTCGGGATCGCAGTGATAAAGCAGTTCTGCTGCCTCTCGGAAACAAATTTCAATGATATTACTTTTTGTAATGTTCCAAAAAGCCTTCTTTATTCATGTCATGGTTAATTTAATATAAAAAAAAATATAAAAATTTAAAGTTTTATAAAATCTAATAAAGATGCTTCAAAAAAATTTAATCTAACGAATGCATTAATAAATATAATTTTGCTAAGTCCGGAATAAATCCTTTAAATTAATTTTTGTTCAGATCTTTAAGCAGCTGAAAACTGAGTCCCTTTTACGAGTGCCCACTGTACCCATTTCGGAACAATAATAAATCGCAATCCTTTGGGCGCGGCCTTTGTTCGGGCCACTCTTTAAAATGACTAATCGGTTCGGAGTCCAGGTCCCGCGGTCAAAGAGCCAGGCCAGACGAGAGATCAGAGACCAGAGACCAGAGGAGATCCGAGGACCGACCCACCAGCTGCTTGATTTTCAGTTCCGTTCCCGTTGCCCGGGTGCCTCTGGCGATTGTGACTCAGCATTATTGAAATTACTTGTGGCCCACATCCACCATCGAGTGTTACCAACTCCTACTACCTCTATTTCTATGCGGTTTTTCAACTCTTTTCACTTTCGTTTGTTGGCGTTACGCTTGAATTGCCGCCGCGAGCGCGAAAGTGTTTATTTCTACATATTTTGCGTCTGTTTTAGATTTCTTTCCAGGGAATTGTTTTTGTCCCTTGTAATTTGTTACCAGGCACGTCGGCGGCCAATTAGGCCGTTTAATGCCGCATGAAATGAAGCCCGGCTCTGACCTTGAGTTAGGGCCCCAAAAAGCCTCTCAACGTATCTGTTTAGCTGGTATTTGCGTGGATCCAACACAAGCACACACAAAAAAACGTTTAGAACCTAGCATAACTAATTGTATTTACACGCCATAAATTAAGTAATTGGCACACGGAAAACAGATTCACTTTCCACAGTTGTTACATGTAAATATTTAATATCGTAACGAACGTAAGTCTAGGTGTAGAAAGGGGAAGCTAATTGATCTGTTAGAGCTAGACTCTCTTATTTCCCTATGAAGCTTTCGAGAAGGTTGAAGCGTGCTTGGGAAGCACTTTTGCTCGTTGGCAGTAGTGAAGTCTTAATATTTTAATGTTTTGAATAAAATACCTCAAATTCCATATATCACAACATAAATACCTACATATGTACCTACTTAGTTATATACAAATTCCTAAAATATATATTATACATACAAATATTAAATTAGTTATATACATACATACATTTTAACAGCAATTAGTCCTTTATTAAAATTATTTTTAGACAAAAAATGTATTTAATATGTATTGTCTATTTTTCAAAAATAACTGATTAACATAAAACTTTTCAATGCACACAAACGTCACAGAAATACATCATATTATAATCGATCTTCAACATTTTCTCATTTAAACAAAGAAACCCAAAATAATTGAGTTTTTCCCCTCAAAGACAAAATAAAAGAGCTTTGTGACGTCACCCACCTTTCCATTCTCTTTGTTTCTCTGCACCACCATCAGTATGTTGCGAGAGAGCGTACTGCGAGAGAGTGTTGCCAGACAAATGTTGCGAGAGAGGGCACAGAGAAACTTAAGTTCAGTGTTGCCAGCTCGTCTATTTTCTGGCCAGATATGGCTATTTTGCAAGACTCAAACCAAACTCAACTTTGCAGGAGCTACCAAATTTTGGCTATTTAACAAAATTACTATTAGCTATTTTAAATAAATAATGTGCATTTAAGCTATTGTTAAGCTTTCGATACAAATAACGAAAATATACCATCCAGGGTGACCAATTTGTGTACTTTAAATGCCTAAATATTTTTAAGGTGTTTTCCCAGCTTCAGTTTTTGCTAACAGTACAGAATATAGTGATTTTTGGATTGGACAACTATATCTGCCATAGGAATGACAAAAAATTATAAATTTGCAAATGTGCAACATATTTTTATATATTTTGAGATATGGCCTTCCTCTTTTTTTTTATTTAATTTAGCTAATTTTGGCTATTTAGTTGTCCTGTCCTAGCCAAATTTGACGGGAAAACGGCTAAAGTTGCAGCCTAGGTTGGCTAGTCGGTATATAAAGAAAGGGGAACCGAACAAAAACAAAATTTTTTTAACGGCGGCGGATGAAAATTCACGGACTACGCGGCGTATGGAAATTTTCACTGAGAGTCTGGAAATACGAAAACGTTGCTTGATTTGTTGTGTGTTTCTTAATTTTTATTGACAAATAACTGGCGCTGAGGAAATAGCTGCTGCGAATACGAACATACACAGTTGCAGTTTTTTCCCCCTTTCTCTTTGCGTGTGAAAGTCGAATTTGTGATTTGCAAGTGTGACGGCAATACGACGACCTGAAACTTCAATTGCAAAATGCATCAAATATGCACGTGAACTTCGTACAGTGTACGAGTGTGCGCAGGTGTGATTGTGTGCATGTGAAAGTTCGAGTGAAAGTAGCGTGAAAATAGGAGAAAAAAGCTGAAGCACGCAGAAATACAGCACTTGCGAGCTAAACCAAAATAAATAAAATTAAAAATATATTAAACAAAAGGAACAGAACAAACAAACAAAAAAAACACTGACGAAATCATGACTCTGTGTCCGCCAATAAATCTGCATGCCACCCACCGTCCCTGCGCCCTGCGTCCGGCGCCATCACTCTCGGAACGGAAGGGCATCGCCCGGAATTTGTTTGGCAACGCGCCCGGCGAATCCAACATCGACGACCTGCTGGCCAAGGAGCAGCGCAAGATGCTGATCCGGATCAAGGAGTGCTACAACTTCGACATCCTGGCGGAGGAACAGCGCGAGCAGGAGGCGGCGGAGATAACCGGACAACGGTATCCCTACCAATCGGTCGTCACACCACCGCTCAGCGATTCCGCCACCACCAGCCCCAAATCCTGTCCAGAAGCAACACCGCCCTCGATGGGCGCCGGCGTGGCCATTTCCGCCCAACAGATCTCCAATGCCATTAAGCGGATGACCAGCAGCAGTTCATCGGATCTCGCCAGCAACAGCACGATAGATGGTCAAAAGACAAGGCAAACAACGGGCCTGAAAAGTAAGTATTATCTGGTGATATATGGGAAAACCACGAAAAAAAAACTATTAGGAGTAAAATAGAAAAATTATACATTCTGGGAGATTTTACCGAGACCATCTAAGAATAGTAAGATTCCATAAGTTACATCAGATTCAAAAATATTTATCCCCACATCCCCCGATCAGATATTGAAATGTTGTATCTATATATTTTTAGTTGTTTGCCTTCATTTTACAATGTTTGAAAGAACATATATGTATGTATCTAGCCTTATATTTTTAAATTTTTTGAACCGTTCTACCTGAACGTTTTTACAAATGTATCTAACTATTTCACAATCTTACGAGAAGCGAATTGAGATACGCATCTCGAGGTTCGAGTAGAGTTTTTAAAATTAGAGTACAATTTTATTTACTGTATATAAAAAAGGATTCGTAGGGTTTTTTCAAAAAAATTACATAATATTTGT
>VNJV01007027.1:0-42301 GCA_008042635.1 Drosophila nikananu
TTTGGTGTTTGGAAAATGCATGGCTTTTTATTGTGCTCATTGTTGGCGCTGCCAGACAACAGCACGCCAACGTGAATGGGTCCGGGAACCAGCACAGCCCCCAGAACACTCACTAACACATCGCAGCCAATGCCATTTGGCCAGCCAGTTACACCCTGCTATTCCGATTGCCGCTGTGCACTTCACGAATGCATTTCGCATTTTTATTTATTATGTTTATTTGTTGCCATTTGTCACACAACAATTTCTAGCTGTGGAAAATGACTGGGAAAATTTGGCGAAGGCAAAGTGTCTGCATGTGACTGGCTTAAGTAGTTAATGGAAATTGAAGTGAACACTCAAGGGCGGCCGCCTTAAGGGGTTCAGGATAAAGGAGCCATGTATGTGGAAGAGGATACTCCAAGGACATAACCACTTTCATAAAGAGATACTATCTTTATTCTTAAATATCAGTTATATCTGTTATAATAGTCAAGGCCTTTAATTTAAAACTACTTTAAGAATTCAATCAGAATTCACCACCTCCCATGATTCAGCAAAAAAGGCACCCTTCCCTTCCTTTAAAAGTAATCCCTCCCGTTCCTACCTCTCCAGGCTAGTACATACAATTAGTAAGGACCCAAAGAAGCACAAAAAAGAAGCCCTTTCGGAGTTCATTCAAATCAGCAGTCGCACAGACCAGATCCTGGACTATGTAACTCTCTGGGCCGACCAACTTTTCGGTCACTTCTGTCGCTGTCCGCGGCCTCCACTGCCTCCTCTTGGCTTCCCCTTAAATTTCCCAGCAGCAAGTGCATTAATTTTAAGCGCACATTGCTGTGCATAAATGCGAGGCGTGTCGGGTTATTAACAATGTTAAAAGCAAACGCGCCAGCGGCCAGGACACTCTCCGGCAAAAGCCAAAGGACACTGCTGAGTGTGTGCCTGTGTGTGTGCAAGCGAGGACAACTGACGCTGCCATTACCGCAAACTTAATGCGGAATAATTCCTTCCGTGTTGACAGTGTGCAAAAACTTTTCGGAGCGCAAATTTTCGTGAAGCTCTCCGGCATGGAAGGGGGAAAGGGTCCGTCGAAGGACACAGAAGGATTCAGAAGCCAATGCCAGGGAGGGAGAGAGGAAGACATGGCGGAGGCCTCTCGGCTGGCTGCTTGCTGGCGATTTTTATTGTTGTGGCGGACAATGAATAAGCCGCAAAACTTTAGAGCACTTGGCATATCCTATTCCTGTCCTGTTCAGCCTCCCGGCCACCCATTCGGTGACCTCCGAACCCCCCGCTCAGCGGGCGGGCCTGGTAATTGTGTTTTTAATTGAAGACTGCCAGCGAAGCGAGCGGAGCTGTCTCTAAATTAAAAATTTAATTACATTTAACATGATGATTTTTCTGTTTATATTTCCCCCTTTTTTTCGCTATGTATTTTGTGAATATTTTTTTTATACGGTGAATAAAGTGGAATGCACTGGGAAAAAGTTGGTTTAAAGAAGCATGAAAGTATAAATTTATTGGTATATCAGAAGTACGCTTAATTATAAGCTAAAGGTTCTTAAAAAGACTGTCCTGAACATCATCTTCCGATTTATTTAGTTTTGTAAAAATTTTGATATTGTTTATGTTTTTGAGAGACTTTAAAATTCCCAGTGTTTCTGCAAGGCGTAAGGGAGTCCGAGGTGGAGGCGTGGCTGTGTTACCTTGCCATGCTGAATGACTTTTGAAGTTTTGACGACGCGACTCGGCGGCGGTGACTTCCTCTGCCCACCGCCTTAATATGCATACATTTACATTCCAATAACGCTCAAGTGGACGCCACGAGTGCACTTTGCTCGGCCACGCCCCCCGGCGCCCACGAGTGCCTCGCATGTCAGCGGCAGCGGCAGCGTCATCAGCGCCAGCTGCCTTTCAAGAGCCCCCCCGATGCTTTATGCGCCACGCCCACTTCACCTACGACACACCCCCAACCCTCACACACCCACACACAGAGACACTTGTCCGGGGGACACACGTGTGGCATATGCATATGCATAATGGCCGACAACTTGGCACGGGCGGAACTTTTCTCATTAAGCGTGTTTAGCTGTTTGAAATGATTTAGCAAAAGTAAAGCAAGTCAAGTTATAATGTTTTAATCTCAATTAAGGCACTTGCCACAAATTTCCATCTCTGTCCGCCCCGCGCCCGTCCCTCGCTCTGGATCTGCCTCTTCATTTGGCCCGGTGGTTGAGTTGCCTTGGCATAACTTAAAAATTCCATTTCCATTTGTGGCCTGGCCTTTGACGTTTGCCTTCGTTAGTGCCGGCAACTATCAATTTAAGTTGGAAAACACAGCTGCTGGGTGATGGCGCCTCATTTCGATTTGTTAGCGCCACGAACAGTGGGTAAAAAGGTGATTTTAAAGCTCAGATATATATATATATTATTATATTTTTTTTAAATAACGATTCTTTAAGTTCCTCTAAACAAATTATATTGATTTCTGCAACTCAAGTATTACCTTGAAAACATGTTTCATTTACTACAAATACAAAAATAACCTTCCTAAGTTAACTTTAATTAATTTATTCATTTTTAAGTCCTCAAAGGTTTAGGTTTTATTTTAGGCTTTAGTTACAGTTGCTTTACTGCTCTGTTCACACTTGCAAAATCCACTGTGCCTTGGGGCGTAAAGTACGTATTTTTTTGCCCAGGTTTGGCACATTTGCACTTTTCAAAAGCCACCTTTTAACATGGCGCTGTTGGGGGGAAGCTAAAACTATGGGCAACCTTCAGACTTAATTGCACACAGCGCTCGCTGGCTAAAATCATTTGCATTATGCAATCGACCAAAGCCAGCTTTAGCTCCGGCTTCTGACCACCCCTCGTATTTGCCGACTCTGACTCTACGGTTCAGCTTTTCTTACGCTTTTCACCTTCTGCGGTTCACAGCTGATTGCGTCTCAAGCAGCTCGAGCCCGGGAGTGGAGAGGAAGTGGAAAAATTTGCTCAAATTTATAATGAGTTTCCGCTGCTGGCGCTGCACATAAGTAGGCTACAAAAATTTGCACATTAACCTCAATGCCATTGGTTGTGTTTTTTGAATAGTTTCCAATTCGCTGGCGATGTAAGGCCAAATTGGAAAGAGAATAAAAAAAAACGAGGAAATAATTAACACGCATTGCTTGACGCCCGCCGCTGCCCACAGCCACGCCCACTGCGCCCACAGCCAAGGACTACTGGCGCTGCAATCGAAATATTTAATTAGTGCAAAAATGCCTTTGAATGCTAATTAGTGGCAAATTAACATTTGAGCAGGGTTCCTTATTTCAGTTGTATTTTATCTTGTTTCATTTCGTTTTATTCGCTTATTCCCCAGCTCTCTTCTGTTGGGAGTGCAAATTAAAGACACAATCAAAGCAAATTAATCAAGTCCGGCAGTTGCTACTGCCCACGCTGATTGATGTGGCCAGCCAGTTCGCCATTATCGATGGAAGGACCCCGGATAGATAGGCGAAGTGGTGCAGGAGCAGGGCGGCGACAGGAAACGGAAGCCGGGGCGAATAATTTCTATGAAGCTGCCACCCCTCCCTCGGTTGCTTTGTTTCGCTTACATAAAACAAACATTACTCCATCATTCGCCCTTGCTTTATGCCATTATTTATGATTATTTAACGTTCCCCTTTTTGGCGCATTTGAAAAATGTGGCCCGAAGTGTTTGTAAATGAGTTTGCAGTTTTATGTGCGGACGAATGAGTTTTCAATTTATATTTCGTCCACACACAAATTTTTCATGGCAAATTCAATTTTATTTATTTATGATTATACGACAATCGATTCGTTATCGCCCTCCGCGAACGCTTTGCTATTACACTGGTCGGTTTTGGAGATTTTATTCGCCACCAGTAGGATTCTGGAGTCCAAAAGTGTTAGGGAGCGAAATTTAAGACGAAATAATAAAAGGTGCTAATTTTTTTATAAATATTTTACAAATGTCACAAAAGTAGAGTAAGTTTTGCCAGATTATTTCATAGGTTAATAAAATAATTAATTTATTTGGATTACTTTTCTTTGATTAAGAAAACCTAGTACCTTTTCCCTTGCTCCAGCTCGAAGTCCGAGCCTTTTTCGAATGCAACTCAGTGATTTTTAAGTGGTGTCCGAGAATTTTCGCCACTTTTCAGCAAGGGCTCTCAGCGGATAATTTATCGCTTACTTTGCGGCTGTTGTTTTTATTAATGAGTGCAGTACGGGAAAGCGAAATGCCGAGCATTTTTCGCCACTAGGTGCCTGCCTCCTTGCCGTTCTGTGTTCCCTTCTGTTTGTCTATTTGTTTGTTTTGTTTTGCCAGCAGCCGCGCCATAAACTATTTTGCACTTTTCGCAATATTTCAGTCAGCTGCCGCACATGTGCCTGTGTGTGTATGTTGTGGCACTTTCCGAATTGTAGAGCGGAATATTTCATACACAGACGCACACAAACATGCAAAACACAGCCGAATATATTGTAAATAAAAGTGAACAAATATTGCACAGCAATAGAAATAAAATGTGTGACAAGGAGCGAAAGAGCCGGCAAGATGCTCCGTTGCAGCAACTGCCCCAGGATACCCGGCCATTGTCCGCATTTAAATATTTGCACAGCATTTGAATGCTTTCCCATTTTGCATTTGTCGAAATGCAAACCCGACCCGAGCGAAACACATGCACTGCTGCTCCAGTGATTTGTCCATTAAGCTGACAATAGTCGGGGCCAAAAGTAAAAATAACTAGAGAGTTCAAGCCATGATGGACAGACAATAAGCTTAACCTTAAAGGCTTACTCTTCAGCACCGAAGCTGGCGAAGGACTGAGATCACCAGAATAGAGCATGGTTTTGGGTAGGGTGATCTTTAGTTCTTGGTATTTTTTAATAAGACAATCTAGGAGTTTTTAATTTGTAGAAATATATAATATATCAGTTATCCCTTTAGAATATTTAATATTTTTCAAAGAAAAGTCTGTCTTAAAAATATACCTCACAAATAAAGAATGACCTAATTTTTAAATTTAAATTAAAAACCAACTCCATTTCAGCGACAACTTTGTAAAATTCCCTATCTATCCCCATATCCTTGGAGGAGCAAGCTTAAAATGAAGAAAAAGGAGCACTCGCTGCACATTGTGCGATCCCATGCTTAATTTAACTTACATCAACATTAATGCCGGCGACGGAGAAGACAAATGTGGGCTTGGCCTCGCGGGGAACGTAGCGGTAGAACTCCTCCTGGCCAAAGTACCAGCGCACCGCGTATAGCGCCGCCTGCGGAGGAAGAGGATAACAGGGATGCGTTAATGAAAAGCCCAAGTGGAGCAGACGATGATAGTGGGCGCCGGAGGAAACGGCAGCAGCAGCAGCAGCAGCAGCGACAATAAGCGACGGGAAACACGGCGAAGACGGCAAGACAAAGTGCAAGTAATTATAATAATTAAGCATGCCGCCGACGACAATATCCGTATTGTTGTCGGAGCTATAGCTGCTCCTGCTGCTGCTGGTGCTCCTCGAGGAAGTGTCGCTTACCTGCTCCAAATCATATTGACAAGACAATGTCGCTGCATTTCCCATGATGACGGCCTCCGGCACAAATATCTTCAGATCCTTCAGGCAATGGGCTGAAAGAGCACGACGCACACACATTAATATTAAAGGATGTCCCAAATGTCGTTTAACCGTCGTAGGACCTCCACTGACGACGAGTCCCACATGCCGAATGCGTCGTGTGGCAACAATACGAATTCGATTATGCCGCCGCCAGCCGAAAAGGGAGTGGAAAAATTTAAATATAAAAATAAAATGCGAAAAATAAAACGCAATTACCCATTCCAATGACAAGGAAAAGGGATCCGATCCGCGTGAAACGGCCGGAATCCACTTGCATGTTAATTTATGACAAAGACGACAGCCGCACGGCCCAAATTTGACTTGCAGTTAATGCAATTTATTTATTTTATTCCATTTAATTTCGGGTTCAACTCGCTTATTCATTTTGCCTTTCAATTGTGGAATTTAACGCGAGTTACCAGCTATTATTTACATTAAACAAGGCGCACTTGGAATCGAGTGGAAATTTAAATAAATGCAGTTTATTCGATTATGCCATAAGAATGATATGTACAATTCATTTCGGTGAAATATTAAATTAACAAAAGGGTAGCAATAATAAAGGAAAATTTAGGTATTGAATGGAATGGAGAGTACAGGTTCGACTGATCAATATTATGGTAAATTTACTTTGAAGGAATTTAGCATAATCGATAACTGTTATACATTTTTTGGGTACTATATTTTTTAATTGTTGAAATGGTTTGAAAATATTAACTATCGGAGTTCCAAGCCAATTTTTTTTTCGTATGCCTAGCTTGTGTTTCATCAAAATTTGGAATCGATTACAAAACAAAATCATATTTTTCTTTCCTAGAACATATTTATCTTTCTAGAACATGTTGAAACCTTTTCTATATATTGGTAATTAAGTTATTTACTTAAAACGAGCTGTAAAGTATTTTTTACGTCTTTCTATTTGTTGTTCTACAAATGCGTGTCATTAAGAAATGTGTTTATTAATTGCGGAGTTTTGCAGGGAATTTAATTTATTTTCTCGCTTTTATTTGTGTGCCTTTTATTGTTGCAACACGGGATAGGGAAATAGGTATAAGCAGGCACCAAGAGGTATGTATTCATGTAAAAATTAATTATTGAATGATAAAAACACGCTCGAAACTACAGTGAACAAAAATAGTATTCCTAAATATTATATATTTAATACGAAAATTTAAACCAGAAATAACAAAATAAAATACTTTTGAAAATATTATTATACTTTGCATAACCAATAGTCTCCTTAATCTAGATTTACAGATGACTCACAGAAGTTGGACTCAATTTTTAATGCGATCGAACGTACTTATTTTCCTGTCCCATAAATATCCACAATTAATATGTGCTCTAGAAACTGAAGTGTATGCGTGGCGAGTTCGTTAAATGAACTGCCCGTGGAGTGGTCCACATGTCATTCGGAAAAATGTTCATCGATTTGCGGGCTCGCACGGAAACGAGTGGACTGACTGGCATGCGGTTGGCCAAATTATGGCGACTTTAATTGAGCAAACCGATATTAATCAAAGGCAAGCGCTGTTCGCACACTCTCCCGGGGTATTTAATAAATTGACTACTTCACCGCCGCTCGGCCGGCGAGTTGGTCGAAATGGTTCGGTTTTGGCCTGGCGGGCGGTGGGCATAATATAAACAGTTATTTGGTAGATTAAATAATCAATTTAAACCACGACGGCACACGCAGTTGGCATAATAAATTCAGCTTGTTCGACATGACAGCCTCTGACTGCCAGAAGGGGAAGCGGAAGCCCTGCAATATGCCATTTATATATGGCTCTTTGGCACACTTACCACTGAGCAATAACTCCGAGATTATAATCCAGCTCAACGCTAGCATATTGAATGCTGAATGCAAGGCTCCCGGTCCGCAGGACCTGCGACCTCCTCCTCCTCCTCGTCCCGGTCCGATCCTCTGGCTGGCCATGTCCGCCAGTCGCAATGTCTGCAAAGAAAGAGAGAGAGAGAGAGTTGTTGCACGTTGCATGAGAAAAAGTTTGAAGCAGCGTATAATCATATTTGAGATGATGCTCTCGGGCTTATTGATAACTGGCTGGCTACTTGTCAAAGTTTCAGAGCAGCAAATTGAAATGTTTCCCTTGCCTTTTGCGGGACGGCCCCTCTTCGGTTTATTTATCCATTGCGTGTGTGCTTTGTCTCAGGATCTGTCTATACATCCCATGGCTCCCCGTTTGACAACTTTTTAAGGCTTTCTATGACACGCGTCCGTAAGTTTCAACAGCTCGACGTGCTTAAAAACTTTGCAGCATTTGCAGCAGTACAAAGAGACAAAAACTTTAACTAAACAGGACACAACAGGCTAGCTGTACGGCTCCTGTCCCGGCACTCCTGTGTGCCAAACAGAATTAAGCATACGCAGCGTTCGCCCAGACAGATGCATCAGAACCGTCCGCACCCACTGATTGACAGCCCGGGGGCAGTGCAGGACGACCACTGTGTTCCTGACATCTGAAATAGATTGGATGTCTGAGACTCAGATGGGGAGAGAGCGAACGAGGGAGTCAGGTTTGCTGACCAAAACATTGAAAACAATTGTCAATTGCTGGTTGCATGTGTAACTTGGCTGACAGGACAAGACGTCTGCTTCGTGTATCAATTAGACCACAAAATCAGCAAGACCAATTGTTTTGCTTCCATTTCGCCGCAAAAACAGAAGCTAATGGTCAAAAGTTACAAATGGCCCACAAGCCAATACACTGCAGATACAGATGGAGATACAGACACCACAGACACTACAGGCAGCGAGACAGATACAGCTACAGCAATAGATAGAGATACAGCTGGAAAGAGGACATTTTGATAATGATATCATCATATCAACGCATTAACTCAAGGCGCCCTAAGCACTTAAGCCTGGTCGGGGCTTATATGTCATTTACTGCACCCAGCTGAACGTTCATCGTCGTCTTAAGGTCGAGTGCGCAGGATGGCTCGGTTGCTTCTAATTTTGAATGGCAATCCCGCCCCCAGAATACCCACACAAACCCAGAGCCGTAAAATGCCATTAGCCTGGACCGGGGTCCTCTGTGCTCTTCCAATCATTTTGTGCTTTTA
Source organism: Drosophila nikananu (assembly GCA_008042635.1). Classification (NCBI taxonomy): domain Eukaryota; kingdom Metazoa; phylum Arthropoda; class Insecta; order Diptera; family Drosophilidae; genus Drosophila; species Drosophila nikananu. The sequence goes on from VNJV01007027.1 coordinate 8,692, forward strand.
AGCATGCGACTCAAAGTTATCGCCATCACCGTCGTTGTCCCCCGGCAGCAAAAACAACAAACGCATTAACCCAGGACGAAGGACGAAGGACGATACCGACAGAGCCGGAGCGAAGCGAACTAAAAGCTGCGAACTGTTGCCTTTGCATTTTGCATGCCCAACGACCTTTCTATTTCAAGCATATCGTTTTGCAAATTGTCCGGCAGATTGAGACACATCCTCATCGATTTGTTTGCTTGCGGATTTTGGGGCCCCGAGACCAAAACCGAGACCGAGGCCGACTCTGTTAAATGCCCTCATGTGAGCATTTAAATTAAATTTAAATATTATTGTAGGCAAGTCGATTATGTTCGGGTCTTCATTTTGAACTTTAATGTTTCGGTGTTATTGTTTGAATCGAATGGAATGGCCTGGAAGTCGGAGCTCGGGCACTCTCCCTGAGTAATAGCCTTTCTGTTTCGGGGCACCAAGGAAATTATTTTGCGGTTGCCCGGCAGGGGTGATATCCGGCCACATCATCCCTTTCGATCCCCTTTGTTCCCGGCCATTGTCTTTGTGCTTTCGCATTTGGAATTCACAAAATGTGTAGTCCGTACGAAATTTGATAAAAACAAATTTTCAAATATTTCATTATGATTTTAATTGAATTCCTCTTCTTAGTGATGTCATCCCTCCTCCGACCGCATTTGGGTGAATTGTGAAATAGATATCCTGCATGGTATATCTGTGTGTTTATGCTGGACTTGGGGGTCGTAATAATAAAGCGTATTAATTAACAAATTATTTGGACTATGCTCCCCATCGCTCGCTCGCTCCCTCTCTCTTCAAGTGGCAGCAACAACGAATTTCCTCTCAGTCGGGAAAAATGGTGTAATTAAAAAAGTTACAGCTCCAGCTTAATAAAATGTCCAGTGCACGGATATGTGCTGGATTAACTTTTTTAAAGTGCTATAAAACAGTTGATTATGGCGTCATTAACGCAAATCTAAGCTCTGGGGGAGAGAATAATCAAATTAATTTTTTATGTACAAAGTTTGCAGTTTACCAATAAGAACCCAGCTCATCATAAGCAGCCAGCTTTGAAAAGAGCTTCGGCTTAATGGGAAAAACGGAGCGTTGGAGTGGCACTGGGGTGTGGGGATGGTCAGGAGGGGGATTCGGATTCTTGGGGAGGCAACCGTTCGTGACGATGGCAACGCTGGCAAGGACAAAGGACAATGCCGGATATTCAAATGCCAGCGAGAAATTCAATTGAAAGTCAAATCAAAACAAAACAAACGAAAATCCGTAATTGACAACATTTCAGTTGATAATGAGCACTTTGCCAGGGGGAGCTCACCGACCAACAGACAGTCACGAAGTGGGTTATACAGCATAGAGGGGGCGGGTCCAAAGTATCCAATTCGGAGAGAGGAAGGAGGGGACATGTCAGCAAACCCATCTGTATAGCCATCATGCTGACTGTGGGAAACCAGTAGCCAGGCCAATTGATATGATTTTCTGGAATGACATGAAATAGTAGGTCGAATGGGATAGATATAGAGGGGCGAATCAGTGAGGGCAGGTACACTCGTAAAAATAATTATTAAACTTTACCGGGGTTAACAAAAAGAATATATCTCAAATATTTCACAGGGTTGACTATAAGTTCGCCACATGCTTGTTGTTCGCGGACTCCATTGAAAACAGAATCAAGGAAATGTCTCACTTTTATTCCACGTGAAACTCTCTCTTCCCTTTCCTTAAGCTTTGTAGCAAACGAGTGGGTTTCGCTTCAGCTACACTCTCAGAAAGTTTCGTATTTGTACCTTCTAATCACAACAAATATAGAGTCTCCTTAAGTACCTTGTGACTCATAGTTCTCTGCTCTTAGAAGTCAAATGATCAAAACGGCTTTGCCCAAATCAATAGCTCTTTTAAAAAGTGAAGACTATTTTATTCAAGTGTCCAAAGAAGTGTTGTTAAAGGAGTCGAGTGAAATGCTGTTATGGGGGTTGACCGGTATCTAATGCGGAAGCCATGACAGACAACAATGCTGACCCAGCAGCAGCAGGTAAGCTCTGCTGGATGTCAGCTGGCAACGATGCCAGTGCTCTTCCTGATGCCAATCGCCGACACTTGAGCTGGCCACGTCGACAGTTTCACAAAGCAAGCTGGAGGGAGGGGGAAATTGGCGTTGTTGCAACAACAGTTACTGGCAACTAGGCCTGGCTTTAAGACCGGCCAAGTGCTCTTAAAGGATTCAGTCAACTGTGGCCGGGCAAGGACTCATTCATTTCGGTAATCCACTTTGCTAATCGCCGGCTGTCAGATGGAGAGCACATACACACCTAAACAATAATCGCAAATCAAGAGAAATCGCTGCTATCATACGCACACACTTATAACGCATTAAATGCGTCCTTGATTGATGCGACACTTGCTCGAGGGCTGCTCATTAGGTTTAGTGCGCTTCTTTCAGACTCCGGCTCAAGCCTCTAATCAATCAATCAGTGTTTATGCCACCTCCCAGCCCGCACCACGAGCCCCCAGCCGAAGGACCAAGGACCAAGGACAAACGTAGCGAAGCGAAAATAAAGGAACTGAAAGGAGCAGAGAGTACACATAATGAACAAAGGAACTTGGCGAAACAATTGCTTCGCTTGCTGCGTCGTTTGACGAATGCCCCCGGGCGGATCTGAATCTGAATCCGAATCCGAATCCAAATACGGAATACTATAATCGGTTCCGTGCCACTGGTTAGCCCCCATCTCCCGCCTGCTTGTGGAGCCGCCGCCAGGCATCCGCCCAAGAGCTAGGCACCGAAAATTCCCCCATGTTTGCTTTGTGCGGCGTTGGCGTTTTTACAACTTCCGTTTCGGGGCAGAGCGAGTTCATCACAGGTTCCTGATTGCCAATGAAGGATTAATGCTCCTGCTACTGCCGTTGCTACTGTTCCTGCTCCTGCTGGTCTGAAGCACTCGGGCCCTGCTTTGATTGCAGCGGCGTGTGGCTGCAGGCGCACGACCCAACTAGGAGCGGAACCCAACCCAAGACCTGGAGCACGACCAGACAGCGGAAGCTTTGTGTAATGGCACAAAGGATTGCAAATTGCCAAGGCACTTCCTGCAAGGACATTGATTTCTTTTTTATGCCATCGCCATCGCTTCGCCATCGCTGTTCAACTTCTGGCATCCTGGTAACCCACACCAATCACTTCCCACTTATGCATCCTCCCGCCCTCGACACAAGCTGCTCGCGCCACGAAGGTGTCACGCCGGCTCCCCTTAATTATGCATGACTCACTAATGAATTTAGCCGTAATTGTTTGAAGGCAGCTGCGATAGCCGCCAAAGACGAGTATTCACAGGCCGTTTCGGGTCAATATTTAATCAAAACGCCGATTGCGGCTTGTCACTGTGACCTGGGCCACCTCAGAGGCTTAATTAGCCGCTACATCTCCCTTTGATGGCGTGTGCGATTATACCATCAATTTCGATCCGGCCAACTGGAAGATGGCAATCAGAATTTGATTAGATCGCTGAGGGTAAATGTGCAATTAAATATGGCAAGAGGCCAATTGGTGGCATGTATTAGCAGGATAGTTGTAGAATTTCACTCGAAATAGAAATCAAACGGAATCCTCTTAATTATTGGAAGATATAAAAGCTTTACAAATCTTTTTTCACAAACTCTGCTAACTCTTTTCCCCTAAAAGCTATTGCCACTCAATTATGTTTCAGTCATAGAATGTTCAAGCCAGAAAAGTTCAGGTTGTATCCAATTTGTTCCTGCCCAATCTCACACCGAAACTTTATCACTCAGTTATTATTGCAGGCAAAAAAGTAGGAATTGCAATGAGTTGACAGTGAGGAAGCCAAATAGTTTGCGCACCCACGCAGAGATGGAGCGAGGAGGAAGTGAAATGAGAGGTAACCAAAGCTATTTCAAGTTGGGTGTAGCTGTAGCCCTGTAGCCCTGACAGCGGACCCGGGTAACATGGAAAATGCATTTGAAACTCGAACTGTGAACCTCGAAACCGATAAATCACACAGTGAAAAACCGGCATTAGTACATTCCGAACAAAAGAAACTTAAAGGATTCACGCTGGCTGTCCGGCGGCTGTCAGGAGTTGGCCAGAAGGCGGCGATGGCTAGGGCAATGGCAACGGCGATGGCGATGGCTCTGGCTCCCGTGATTCGAGGGACGGAGGACCAAGGACGTGGTCGCAGGACGACCAGACGTCGCCGGGCGACTGAAACTGTGTGTTTGCATTTCGGCGCTGGTCGTCGCTATTTATGAAAATAGTTTCTGGAGCAAGTTCCAGCAGAGCCCTATCTGGGGTGTGTGTGTTGTGAAAGTTTCCTAACCACTGGCTGCCAAAAGTTGTGCAAATTGTGGCCGAACAATGGACGGCAGCTCTGTGATTTCTCGGTTTTAATTTCGATGCTTTTTGGATTGTTTCAGGGCGAGTGCTGGGGCTAATCAAGCCAGTTGCTTCACCATTTCATGCACGAGCGCCAGCACCGGGAGACGTACTCCGCCTCCTCCCGGACTTTGCATAATTAAACTGAGCCCGGGGCCGTTTGGTTTAGGTTTCAACATCAAAGTCACGCATGCCTCGAACTGTTTGCCTTCTTATTCTTTAAGGTGCGCCCGGATTGAGCCGCAAATGATTCTCACTTTGCCTGCCGTAGACATATTAATTTACATGCTGCCCCGGTTAAGCTCGATTTTTTCACCATACGTTTTCGGTACATATTGCCTCCGTGGCCTGCGGCGCCGAAAGTTTGTGCGTGAGTCGGCGTGTGCCTGGTGCTGCTCAATTTAGTTGAACGTAAATAATTAATTACCTGCCGTTGCCTGAGTTATGAAATGCGCAATTAGGCGCATTTAATATTTAATTAAGGGCCAACAGCAACAACGGCGGCAAGCGACAAAAAAGGAATCCCGCAGCAACAAAAAATGCGATCCATAGTCCGGGGACCCGGGCCCGGAATCCGGAATCCGTATTCCATATTCCATAGCCCGTAGTCCCGGTGAGCACGCAAACACACGCTGGCGGCGAATCGGGGATGGGCGTGGCTGTTTGTACAGGGAAGAGGATGCGCGGGGAGCGGATGAAGTGGCTGGATTAAGTGGCAGCTTAAGAATAAACAGGAAGAGGCGGTCTGGGAGCAGCGCTGTGCGATGGGAACTGTGCTCGGGGGGGTTGGGCTTACGACAGCTCCACCACCAGGGAGCGACGCAAACAGTGCTGGCCAGTCGCCGGCCCCCAGTGCGTATACTTGATTTGCGAGGAAGTGTTGGTTAAAGGCAAGCTTAATGTTAAGTAGAAGCTGAAGATTAGGAGCTGCGTCCAGGGCGACGATAGTAAACCAGCGGGAGCTAGCTGGCTGTGTCGTCTTAAAGAGAGCCAGCCAAAGGAGGGACAAAGCTGGATGGATATGGTGAAGCAAGTAATTTTCTTTAAGCAAGAAGGATGCGAGTGAAATGATTGCGCTTACAATTCAGGGAAAAACTGTTAACTATGGCAGCTAGATGAAAATATTTCGCAAGCTGTACAGTTAAACAATAATGTAACTTAGCTTAGAATCCCGATCTACTGGAAATACTTTAATAATAGACGAAGTTGCTATGGTGCTTGTAGTGTTTTAAGATATTTCATAAAATTATGTATTTGTTTCAATTATAAATACCAACAATTTCTTTTACAAGGATCATATACTTATCACTTTAATTTCCCCAACTGCGTAACTAATGATTTGAACATGCTTAAATTTAGCATCCTTAGACGCCTCCCTCCCTCGAAGTGTTTTTTCTCAGGCTTCTTGCCTTGTTCCGGATATCGGGTTAATGACGAGCATTTGCCTATTACTCGGCCCTTTCAGATTACCCTCCCTTCTTGGCCTATGACTTTAGATTGCGATAACAGCGATAAGAACGTGGGGACGATGGGAAGTCGGGTGTGCAGTCTTAACAGCCCGATAATTTGCGTTCGTCTTGAAATTTTTTTTTTTGGTTGTGCCACTTTGGTAAGCTGTTAAACCGCCGCGGCGCTACCATGTCGTTTTTATTTTACACTCATTAAAAGATAAACGAGACAAGCTAATGACTTTCGGGCTAAATAGTGAGAGTGGGCCGCGCCTTGGCAAGGGGTTGTTGCCTGGTGGTGACGAAAGCAGCACCGACATGGCGATGGCAATGAAGTGAAAAGAAAATGGCGGCTGCGTTTCCGCTACAAGCCGTAAAATTAAAGAGCAGAACGGAAGGCGAGAGGAGAGATTGAGAGCGATAGAGAGTGCATGCCGGAGACAGGCGAGAGCTGAGCTGGGCGTGGCAGCCCAGAAAAAGGCGCGCCAGATAAGATTCGTTTATGACACCCACGGCCTCGACATGCCACACACACTCATGTACATCTCTCTACTATGCAGAGAGAAAAATTTTGGAAAATATAAAGGCATATATATTTTTTTTAAATAATTAAGTTTATAAATATTCCAAAAATATTGTAAGTAAAATAATTAAATAAAGAAGTTAGGAAATTTATTGAGTTATCTCATAACTTTAAGGTATAAATATTTAATTTATTACCAAACGAAGTGACTATATTTTATAATCATCTCTAGAAAACTTAAATCATTTTCGTACTTTATAAATAAACCTTTAAAACTGAACGTTATTTCTCGAAATGCCTTTATGTGCGCACGTCACAAGACAAATGCAAATCCCTGGGTAATTAGGAGTTGTGTTCATGTCGCCGTGGTAATAGTTTTATGTTGCCACATTGTAGGCGACACGATGCGTGGCATCGTGACAAGCCGGGGCTGCCTTTGGCTGAGATTGGGACCCCGTCCCCGTCGGTCGTTTTGGGGTTAATGCTGGTCCTTGTTGCTGCTGCTGCTGCCAGCGTGACATGCACAGCTCTCATTCCTTTTCATTTTTACCCAGTTTTCGCTTATTCCTGTGGCTCTTTCTCTCTCCCTCATCAAGGACTGACTGCATTTAATTTGATTAGCCAGCCGAAAATCTACGCGTTCATTAGCCCGCTTTTAATTTAATTCGAGCTAATTTTTTGCCAAAGCCAAAGTTAACAAAGTTTGTGCGAAAACATTGTTGTTTTTTTCGTCCGCAGCTTTAACCTTCTTCCGACGGAGGGCAAGCTTAAGCCGAAGTTATGTGTGTGTACTGTGGGCGAAGACTACACGAGGATAAAGGAATATTTATTTTATTACAAATTTATGATTTTGTTTTTTCTCCATCGCCAGCGCTGCTGCTGCTGCTGTCTTACATAATAGAAAGCGGAAGCGGAAGCGTGAAATGAGCTTCTGCATAAACATCGCACACAGCGCACACAAATACTCGTTTAAGCAATGGCCATGCAGGTGGAATCGCATCCGCCATTTCGGTGGCATTTTATGACACAAAACTCATAACTTTCTTGTCTGCGCGGGGGGGTGGTTGGGGTTGTAGTTGCTTATTTTGCTCAAAAATCCGCCGCTGCCGCATAAATTCTGAGACATGCCACAGCAACAGCCACACGGAAAATAAAGTGTAGCTTCTAGGCGCAGCACCACCATCAGCATCGGCCACTTCCAGTTTCAGTAGCCGCAAGATAAAGTGGCATTTGAAACTTGTGCTCACAATGTTCCTGTTTTGGCCTTGTTTTTGCTGTTACAGAAGAACTTTTGCCCAAGATCGCGTCACGGCTGCAAAAGGGAAACTTTCCGTCCAGTTCTTTGCCGTTTCCGGTTGCTTAAGCGCCAAATGAAAGGGGCCCGAGTCCGAAATGCACCTTTTCGTATGCCATTTAGGGGCTGCTTCTCGCTGCTTGGTCCTGAGTTGTTGGTTCATCAGCGCGAATGTCAAAGAGCGCTTTGTCATTGGCGCCACTTGACTTTGTTAAATGTTAACAGTTTTTATCTGCCGGCGGTTAATACGCGGACGGCCTTAGTCATAATTTATAGCATGAAATAATGCGCCATTAAAAGTTTCGGGAAGCCGGAAAGCGACCGAGGAAAGCGAAGGAAAACTGGCGCCAGCGACGGCGGGAGAAGGAGTCGCAGCTGCCGCAAACAACTTTGCATGCACGTGTTGAAAACGCCGGCGATACGAATCTAAGTCAGACCCGGGGCAGGATGGGCGGGGGCTAAGCTCAAAATGAAATCAACGCCGGCAGATAAAAATCTTCTGCTATGCAAGCTCGTTAATACATTTTTGATGAGACACAACAAGTGGCAGGCGGATGGACAGCCGGGGCCAAGTTATGAGGAAACTTGGGCTCGCCCCTCACGGACTTCCTCCCCCTCAAACACACTCTGACACAGTTTCTGGGGCTGGCTTTTGAAATGTTTTGCCTGCGCCGCCATAAATCAGAAGCAGAGAGCTGAAACTAAAAGCCTGCCCACAGGCGGACGGACAGGAGTGCAGGAGCAGGTGGACTAGAGGACTGGAGGACGGCGGGCGGAAAACTACAGTTAAATATGTTGTAACAAATAAAGTACATCAGTTGGGCAGTGGCAACGTGCACAGGGGGACTGGGGCTGGGATGCGGTAAGGCTTCTTTCTGCACGGCAGCTCATTCATATTTATGGCATTTTTGCATTCAGCCGACATCATTTCGTAATGTGAAGAGCTGTTACCGACCTTACTCTCTCTCTGATCCTTCCACAGACACACTCCCCCTTGCCACAGACACACTTAAATATATACATATATATCCTTAGCACCGTTTCAGAAATCATGGCAATTGGCACGTTGCTCATACGCAGCGTTGGCCCAGGCAACTTGACCAGGGAGCGGACTTCACTGGCCGCTTTATGCTTCGGTCATTTATGAAGCTCATAAATTTCACAAAAAAAAAGTACAGAAAACATTCTCCCTTTTGGCTTCTTGTGCGAAAATTACTTTGCAAAAAAGGAATTGTCTAATAAACTTTGCAATAAATTCGAACATAAATTTTATACACAGAGCACGGCAACCGAAGTTCAAGCGTTAAAACTATGCCAACAAAAGCCATTAATTCCAGTCAGCAGAAATGAAGTAAAGTGTCAGTTATGTCGGGAGCTCCGGAGGTTCCGGGGGCTCTCAGTGTTCCGGGCTGAATCCGGCGGGGGGCAAGCAGGCTGAGCTGAGACAGCGGAAATTAAATGCTGCCACTGGCAGTTACCCCTGTTTCCCCAGTTTTCCCCTGACCCCGCCTGGTCCGATGGCTGCTACTCATAATTAGATGATTTAAAGTTATCGCAAAAGTTGCAGCTGCCTGGGCTGCAACCTTCCACCTGAACAGGTAGCCTGGAGTGGGGTTAACACCGGAGAAGGAGGACCCCGGAGCAGGGCTCCTTGAACACCAGCGGTTCAATTCACTTTGCCATTTGCCAAATGTCTCTTTCTCTCTCTCCGGGCTTAATTGCAAAGTTTTTTGCTACCCGACGCTGTCCAAAGTGATTTCGCTGAACTTTGGCACATAAATTATGCGATTTTTAAACAGGCAGCGAGGAGTTTTCAGCGCTCCGCTTGGTTAGTGCGGCCTGTGGGAACTCGAGGAAAACAAATACATATAATTTGGCATTCATGGAATTCACTTTGCAGCGTCAAAGTTCGAATGAGCCGCGGGCGGGCTCAAAGTGGCCCGAGCTCAGCTCCGTAACGGGGAGACCGTCTCCTTTGCCAGGCACTAATGCATAATGAGGACACACGAATCTGATACTGATGATCTGAGTGTCAGTGTGTGCAAGGGTGTGGATGGGGATGTGTCGGTCTATGTTTGCCTGTATGCAGAATGGATTAAAAAACTTTTGATTAACCTTATCAAAAGCAAAAGCTGTGTAAACATCGCACAGGGCAGAGCAATCAGGACGAGGACCTGGGAGCTGGGATCGGGGCGAGGTCGAAAGCCAAGCCAAGCCGGCAAAACGGGGAGCGCAAAAAGACTCGTACAAGTTTTTAAAAGAAAATAAGTAACTTTTTGACAGCCTGCTGCTCGGCACACACACCCACACACGCACACTCACCAAACTGTTGTTGCTGCTCCTCTGTTCTTAGCCCTTTGCACAAAGCAAAGCAAAAGTTTGTTATTTTTTTTATATATCTTGAGAAAAAGCCAACTCCCTTAGCCTTTTGGCAAAGCGTTGATGCCGGCACTGGCTATATGCGTGTTTATCTGTGCGAGGGGTGCGCCAGAATGGCAAATAAATTAAAATAAAGGCCAGAATATGGAGGGCGGCCTAAAAAGTTGCCGCATATTGATGGGCCGGAGAAGATAAACGAGGAAATTCCCTGTCTTACACAGTTTTTTGTTTTCCTTTTTGTTTATATTTGCTCTTCGTTTTTCTACCAGAATGGTTTCATGAATTTTAGAATTCCTGACAGACTATTCGTTGAGTGAGTTAAATGGAAGTTAAGTTTTAAACTGAATTTTTAAAATTTGTAATTATAATCACTAAAATATATATGAATATTTATTGTAGCTAAAAATTCATGGATTTCGAAGTAATTGTGAGCATAAATATCACATCACAAGTACACCTATTATATAGAATTTTCCTGAATTAAACTTTAAAGTTAATGTTTATTTTAACTCTTGGTAAATAATGATCAAGTTAAATTTACTTTATACCTAGGGGGTAGTTTAACTATATTAAAAAATATTTCTTTAATATATATCTTTTACTACAACTTTTTCAAATATTTTTCTGTCTAATGTTTATATATTTCTGGAGAGGCAGAGACAAATCGAATTTGAATTGACTTTCTTTAAACCTCTCTTCTAAAGCAATAAATTAAACATTTTGGAACTGGTATCTGTGCAAATAATTTCTTTCTTTTTTCGCAATTCCCCCAGCACCAACAAGACCCCAGAATTTGTTTCATTTCACATCTGACTGGGCTCTTGTTTGTCTAACATTTTTTGCTGTTTGGTCTCGGCTTGTTTTTTCCGCTTTCTGTGTGTGTTTGCTCAGCCCCACAGTCGAGTGCAGTAAAGCCGCAATTTTTCAGAATCGCTAAAACACACGGGGCGTATACGTGTGCGTAGCGTACTGAAGCGGTGCTCGAGTGTCGCACCTCTTACGCGTATGTAGGCAGCCGAGGAGTTTTCCAGGGAAAATCTCTCTCTCTTATCGTCGCACTTCAATCAGCTCAGCGGAAATCGGAGGCTAAGGGTGCCAACTTGGCTGCCAGCTGGCCCGGAATTAACATGTCACATTTGACGCGACGCGACGCTGGTGGTGGCACGAGATGTCTTTATCGCCGCGATACACTTTGTTGTGCCTTGCAAATGAGCATTACTTGATTACCCGCAATTATTGTTACTGTGGCCCAGACACACACAGCGCTGAGTCGCGGAAAAGAGCCACATAATTGCCGCATATGGAAATGGAAAATTCCGCCGCCAGCATACTTGACATTAGTGCGGTAACAGCAACGGCGACGGCGACAGAGAAAATTTTAGGTCAAAATGCTAGAAAAACAAAAATACATACAAAAAAACTGCAGAAAATCTTTAAATGGGGGAAAGTCGCCTGGTTGTGTGTGTGTTGGTGCTCCTTGTATATAAATGCTGCCGCAGCTCGGAGCAGTTATGCGCTGCATTTAATTACAGTTGCGAATAGGGGGCGTGGGGCGGGCAAAAAGGGTTTCTTTTTTTCGAGAGGCAGTCGCAAAAGTTTTCGCTCGGCCTCCGCAAGTTGCAAGTTGCGCTTTGTGCCAGCTAAAAAAAATAAAGAAAAACCGAAACGCATTTCATTAACACAGCTCAACTTCACGGCAACAATGGCAGCAGTAAAAGCAGCGAAAGCGACAACAACAAGACACACAAACAGTGGCAAACAGGCGGAGGATTGCATTTTTTGCCAGCATGTCGCCAAACATTTAGCAGGACATCGTACACTGAGGATAAAAACATATATTAGATTTAAGATGCCTAATGAAAATATTACTGCAATGAAAACTTACTTCAGTTTAAAAAAAAAATCTCTGAAAGGTTTAGAATTCTTAGTTTCATACCTAAACAAATGATCTCCAACCGAAACGTATCTTGGAAATTAAATAAAATCAATATTTTAAAGAACCCCAGTTATCGAAGCGTAGTTTTAAGTCAAGTTAAAGTTTAAATGCAAGGACTCGAAACGAAAATTTACTTTACAATCATAGGAGTAAATATAATTTAAAAATATTTCTTTTTAACCCAGCAAACTTTTTGCAGATTAAAACCTTAAGAACCTAAGATATCCGAGTGTAGAAACCATGTATAGTGAATGGTAACAGAAAAATGTGGGTGGAGGCACTTCAGCCGTGAGCCAAAACTTGCCACTCACACATATGCACACTCACACTCACACACACACACATTCACATCCTCACAGACGCAGACACATGCACTCTCTCCTCACATATTCTCCAAATCGCTGACGACCTCAATTTCCAGCGCATAAACACTTTTTATGCGAAATAAAATCGCTTTACTTTGTGCAGCGCATTGACCGAAATTTATACACTACACACAGACATGCATACATATGCACATTGAAATGCACAGAATGTATTTTAAATAAATCAAAATACGCAGAAATTCCATTTAAATAAATACGCTGCACAAAGCAAAGACAAAACAATTTATTTCTTAATTGGCCAGTGGCGCCGGCAACTAGCCACAAAATTCAAAATAAAACCCCCCGGCAGATCAGCTGCGCGGAATGAGAGCCACAAAAGGCCGTCAAAACAAGTTGGTCAGTTAATATTTAACAGAAAAACATGAAAGTATTGAAATATAGCTAAAATCAAATAGGAAATACGCTACAGACAATAAAATCAACACATTTGTAAACTAAACATTGGATGGGAAGGGTCTAAAAATAACATAAAAGAATTGAGATGCCAATTAAGTTGATTTTAGAAGAAATTGAGGAGGGAATTTCCAGGGACCCCAAAAGCTCTTTATAATCCTTAATAAAGTGATGAAATATTAAGTTTCACGAAATTATATCTACTGATTATATCTCTAGTTCGTGGAAAATAATTATTTTTAATTGAATAAAATTATCCCCGCTTTAATATCGATTTCCAGGAGCTGAGGATCGAGAAGTACCATTTCATTACTGCTGAGTGAGGGTAAAAATGGTCGTGTCGACATCGATGTGGAGGGCAGACGGTTGGCGACAGCCGGCTTGTCCGGTCATCGCCCATTCCCTTTCGCCCAGCCATCCTCCGGACAATCGCATACGCAAAACGGCCGGAGAGGAGAGGTCAATACGTTGCCTTAATTGCTTACAAGTTGTTTGCCTCGCTGTTGTTGTTGTTCGTCCGGGTACGAGGGTATGTTTATCGTTTAAAGTCAAGTGAATTGACCTCCTCTCACGCTGCCTGGCCCCAGTCTGTCGGCATTGATTTTTATGGAGCCTGGGATATGGCCGAGATAGAAGCCCAAGCCGACCACTTTATGACTTTTTTAATTACTTATTTTGCTTAAAATTGTCTAGTGTAGGAAAATAAACAAATGGCTGTGTGTGTGTTTCAAACACTTGCAGAAAATATGGCTCCGTTTATAGGCGAATAAAATAATGCAAATGGCGATACGAGAGAGCTCCGTGCTGGCCGCCCCAAAGGTCCTTTGTTTGCCTTTTATTAGGACAGTAAAGTCTTCCTTGTTGCTCCTACTGCTGCTCCTGCTATATCTCTATAGCTATCGTCCTCGTCATCGTCCCGGCTGCTGGCCACTTGACCAGGCCCAGCACAATGAGGACAATAACGATGTCGCTATCCCGACCTTTTGTCCGCTGCTGTTGGCCTCCGCAAATTTTTATATAGTTTACCATATTGTTGGGCTACTTTTTGTTGCCTCGCCTGCAAATATTTTGTCGAGGAATGAGGCCAAGAGGCAAAGTCCTGGCCACAGCATAATTTCGAGTGCAAGGAGCAGCCGCACAAAAACCATGACAAGCAGCAAGTCCTGCCATCTGCCGCTGTGACTCAATTCGGGTGGCCCGATGTCGAAATGAGACACATCTATATATGCAATTCGGGGCGTGGCCGCACTTTGATTGTCTTCATTTAGTTAGGTTTTATGCTGATTTACTTAGGCCACAGACAGCAGACGTTTACGACCTTTTAACGCCGGCACGATAAAATCTGAACGGCACTGGCCCTCGCACTCATCCATAAACCCCCGACCCCGGGCCATAAACCGGGCTCAGACAGTGGCTGTCCAAGGTCTTGGCAGCGATTTCCCATTGATTCCCCATCAAAAACTGCACATTCTCGATGGCTCACATTTTGCGGTGATTTAAATTAATTTCAAATATCATTTCTCACTTTGCGGCAACGACCCTGACCTGCGACTGATGAATATTTAAAGCGCTGCACGTCCCACTGGCACATAGAAAATATATAGACCCTTTCAACTGGTTGCCCTGGCAGCGCATTAAATACAATTTGCAGTCGCCTGCAGGACTAGCAGAAGGAGGATGCCTATCACAGGTCTCTGTAGGAGCCCCAGACAATGGGGAATTTATTTTGATTCCGTTAAGTGCCTGATAAGTAACAAGCCTGTTATCTTAGCTTTGTCTTAGCTTAAGACAAACGAAATTAAACTTATATGGTAAATTTAATAATATATTAAAGACCTTGCTTGTCATAAACATCTCTTTTTAGAATTACATCATTATTTTCCTAGCATCATTTTAACTTTAAGTATTGTCTTCTGTGTTTGCCAACACTTTCCTGGCTTGGCTTTTATCTCGACAATCAAGTGGCTGCTTTCCCTTGCCGCAAATTTGATGGCTTTATTTGTGTGCTTCCAATCCACTGACCCACCTAACGCGCCTTTAAAGTAATTAAATTTCCGTGGTATTACGCATACGCCACATGTTACAGCCGGGTAACATTGCGGCCTGACTTGGCTGTTCCCCTTGCTGGAGCTGTGTGTGTGTGTGCGTTTGATTGTGCGGCTTGTATTCTGGCCATGTCGGCGCCTGCTGGGTTGCAAGGGCAGCAGTCTCGGTCTCGGGTCTCGTCTCGGCTCGGTCTCCGTTTCCGTCTCCCCATGCCAGCAGCAGCGCCATCGCCATCATCTCATCTCATCTCATCTCATCTGGTCTGGTTCGGTCTCTGGTCTCTGGTCTGGTCTCGTATCAACAATGTTGCTAAGCTCCCGGCAGCAGCCACTCCCTGCTCGCTGCTGCTGCCAACCGCAGCGGTTTCAGCGTGGAAATAGCAGAAATTTTGATTTTACGACCTTGTTGCCGTCATTAACGTTATTTTATGATGACGCTGATACGACCGCGAAATATTGTGTGCCGGGGCCAGAGTCAGAAGCCGATGTTGAGCCTGAAGGACCTGCAGCAAATGGGGAACGACTCAGCCGGGATGCGAGAGTGTGTCTGTGTGTGCCTGGGACACGGACCAAGTTATTATGTCCTGACGTCTAAGTAAAAAACCAATAAATGTTAATGAAAATACAAGAGACAAAGTTTAGTTTGGGGGAGGGAAATCGGGCATCGCTCGTCCTGCATGAGGCATTGAACATAAGCTGATAATATTATTGCGCTATTAATGGGCTCAGGTTTTATGGCAGTTTTAATCGCTTTTGTTACAGTTGCCAAAGTCGCAACAATAACTTGACAATAGACCACAATAAAAAGTATGTGGCTTGCGTGTGTGTGAGCCCCGCCCGTCCCTCTTTTGTTGCTCCTCTCCGTCCTCACTTGGTGCAACTTTTTGCCGTTGCCGTGGCTTCGGGCGAAAACTAATTGCAAAACCAAACGCACAACCAAGTAGCTGCCGATGCCCCGGCAAGGTGTGCACGCTGAAAAGCAATTTAGCAAATTCCTTGCTGTTTGGCAAATGGAAAAGCCAACTACCATCGGTTCTCTGGCTTTTCTTTCAACTCCCTGCTCTTCCCTTCTGGTAGAATCCTCCTCTTTGCAGAATCAATTTTAATGATACCGAACAGAAGCCGGGCAGGAAGCTAAGCGAAAATGCCAAATGACACCTCCATAAAATGGCGATCCCCTAACTCTCCCTTGAATGTCGTCGATGGCGACATATGGAGTCGGCAGCTGGGGCAGTTGATAGCCTAGAGATGGCACAGGGTGTTGCGGATTTAATAAGGTTTTTAACATAGTTTTATTTGAAGAAATGAAGGCACCAAGAGATTTGTAAAAGGATTTTTTTTTTTATCTAATTAAGTAATAATTAAAATAATCAAAAAGCCTCTTCGTTAGTTAAAGAAGATACCTAAGGGCGAGCAACCCTCTAACATCTAATTACTTTCAAGGAAAATATTATGGGGCAACTGTAGCAGGGGCTGCGAAAGCTCGTGGAGATTTCATGTCATATGTCATGCGACTAAGTGCAGAGTCCTTATTTTTCTTTTCCTTTTTTTTTTTTTAATATTTCCTTTGAGTGCGGCAAGTCCCTCAACTAAGTTGTTACACACTTGCGTGCACCTGTCTCTCCAGCCATTTCCAGGTGCAGGCAGATGGCATTTCTTTGGCTCCTTTGGCCCCGGCGAGCGCTGGCTTGTCGCAATTAACGTTCGCGGAAATTCCTGGCAGCGGGATCAGCGGCCTGGAAGGCTGGGGCCGACGCATTGGGGCGTGAACAGCACGGAAGTCGTTCGGCCCACACGGCGGATACGTGCTTTAAGGTCTGACCTTCTTTGTGCTCACTTGTGTCGGTCTGTGTGTGGCATGGATAGTGGGTGTGTGTGTGTGTGTGTGTCAACGAGTGTCTGCTGCAAATTGTTGCATGACTTTGTTATAAGACACCAACCAGAACCCAGTACCCAGCTTCGCCCCCGCTTGAGGGGGCATTTAGTGCGGGGTCCTTTCTTGGCGGTGACAACTTGCGGCCTACTTGCCATTGGCGTGTCATATGCCAGCGAAACAATTGCTGCCATTACAGTTTGTAATTCGGTAATCAGCCATACGAATCTGCATAATGGCAATCGGAGCCCAGCTCCCCCCCAGATCCACGTCCTCGCCAAGTTAGGTAAACATGGCAAGAAAAGTTGCCAACTTTTAATTGAAGTGAAAACGACGATAACGACAGCATTGTTGGGACTGGAATTGGGGAATCCGAATGGGAATGGAAATGGAAATGGGTACGACCATGGCTATGGGACGGCTCTGTGGCTCGGTGGCTTTGTTGCCAGCCCGCTGGGATGCGAATGCGGTGCTCCTGGCTACATATGCTGAATGCTGAGAGCTGTGCTGTGTGCTGTGTGCGCTCTGTGCCGAGCTCTGTGTGCGGCATTGCAAAAACAGTTGCGGAATTGCTTTTTAAACCCACAGAGCGGCGCATAAAAAATCAGCCCAGCCGCTCTCCAGGGGCGGGCCCTGGAAGGGTGGCGTGATCCGGAAAGGGAGTTAAGCCTTTAAAACGTGAAACTTTTGAGCCGCTTCAAGTTTTAGCCAAGCGTATTTGCCTTTGTGGCCGCACAGTTCCCAGCTGACAGCGCACAGTCCCCCATATACATATGTATATAGTGCGCTATAGCCATAGTATTGGCATAGGGCGAGGGCTGCACAATGTTAAAGTTTGCATTGCATGCCTGCGGGGGATGGTTGGGCCAACCTGTTGCCAGGTCAGGACCTTTGGGGCAGGGGGAAGCTGCTGTAAACATTAGACAGGCGCTATCAATGCGGGCGAACTGACGGGATTACGGGTTAGCGGGCAGCGTAACCAGGCGGCCTTGAAAGCGGCTAGTGGGCGGGGGACGGTGGTGCTGGAGTGGGCGTGGTCGTGGCAGCAGCAGCATTGTTTGCATTGTCACACGCAAATATGTTTGGCAGCTCCAGCTGGGGCCAAGGCACGCGCCAGAGTGCGACATTCGTGACGCCGCATTCAAGACCCGGCAAGTTGCCACAGCGCCAGTCCTCATCCTCGGTCGAGCCACATCCTCCTGCGCTCCAGCGCTAGCCTGGCCGGCTTTGATTTATTGATTTTGGCCACGGCACACAGCATACCAAATGAGACAATATTTACTAGCCTCAATGCTGGCCCACATGTGGCATGCACTTGGGGAAAAGGTTTTAAGTGGGTCTCTTTCATAGGAAGTACATAAAATGTGGTAAGAACTTGGAGAAAAATATTCCCATTAATGAAATAAAATAGAAAAAAGGGAGAGTTAATAAGCTATAATATTACTGATAGAAACTAAAGTTATCTTTTGTTTTATTTTTATTATTTCTCACATTGTCTTGCAACATTTCTACGATAAACCGATTAGTAGATATTTCTTCGAGTGTCCCCCACCAGCAGGAGTATGATAGCAGGCACGCTTGCTATCAGTGTCAGACTTCCATTAGCCAAACTCCACCGCCTGGGCTCCTCCCTTGCCTCCCCATAGATCCACCTTACTTCACCGCCCCTCTGTGCAACCGCCAGCTGTTTAATAAGCCCGTATTTTAAATACGGAGCAGATGCACACTTTGCTGGAACCGAACCCCCGTTCCGGGGGCCAAATGACGCAAGTTCAATTAAATCAAAGCCTCAGCATATTTCTTACCCGCTAGACGGTTCCGGCGCCAGACGCCGTCTGCTGGCGGCGATGTCTGCAAGTAGAAAATGGGAAGACGAATTAAATTACATTTAAAGCGCAGCCTGCAAAAACCCCAAAGAAAAATGAAGGGAAAATAAATTGGCCAGCAGGCGGAGGAAAAAATGAAAATCATGGAACTGATGTGAGGAAGCCAAGAAAGAACTGCATGGATACACTGGCAGAACGGAGCTGTAACATCAATACAAAGCCAAAGAGAGCAACAAGTGAAGACGGCCCGTCACCTTTTAATATTTTGAATTAAATTATTTGTCCGCTTCAGGTTATAAATCCAAGAGCTCTCGCCGTAAGCCCGACTCTCAATTGCTGAAATGCTTATCTGCTTAAGTGGCAAACGAATATGCCATTCATTCGCTCGTATCGTGATTACAGGCAGAGCGCAGAAAAAGAAGTCGACAAAGTGTAAGAAATGGTGCCAGCAATGAAACGGAATAAAATCGGCAGCCAGAAAAAAAATGGAGGGAAGAAGGATGGGATAAAAGGCGGAAAAGCTCCTGCATATGGGAAGAAGGAGGAAAAAATGTGCCCAGGCCATGTGGGAGGCGAATCAAAGGCGCAGAGATAAGTAAAGAGAACAAAATTAAATTGGACATTTATCAAGAGATGCTTATTGATGCCCCAAGTGCCAGCCAGCCAGCCAGCCAGAGAGCCAGGACAAACACGAACACAAACACACCCAAGGACTCAGCCACCGAGTCAAGTGGCCCGGCCATGTTGCCGACAAATACGCTCAATTATTGTTTTGAGTGAAAAAGTTTTATTGGCCGACATTTTCTGGGGGTGGGGTCGGAGCTGGAGTCGTGTAATTTAAATGTAGCCCGTGGCGAATGCGGAAACAAACGCCCGAGAGACACGCGGGCATAAATTAAAGTCAGCCAGGCCTCCGACTCCGAATGCCCTTAGGCCCCAGCCGGACAAAGTCCTCCTCAGAGTCCGGTCAGTGGCGCGCTCATCCCCCGCCCAGGGATCAGCCACTAATTACGGCTATTAGTGGAGCAACAACGGGAGCGCCAGAAACAATTACGGCCCATTTAATCACCTGCTGAAAATGTAATTATGTTGCATACTTCCGAGGCAGCAGGCAGCAGGCGCTGGGCTTCACACGCTCCCCAAAAAACAGATCGAAAGCGCCTTAAGACGACTCGAGCCGACCGCCAACGCGATTTAGAATTTATTGCATGAAATTAACTTTTGCAAAATAATTCACATAACTTCGGGGCGTGCCGAAGGGCCCTCCGAAGTGGCTTAATAAAATAATTTATGGCCCGGACGAAGGGCCATTTCACTTGGCCTTGTCCCCGGCCCGCTGCCCAGCCAAGCGGATGGAACAAAGCAAATTAATTACGAGTCAAAGCGAAAACCTTTGACTCAACTTTCGCAACGCACCTTTGCCCACAGACAGGACAGTGTGTGTGTTGGTGAGTGTGTGTGCGTTGTGGCCAATGCCAATGCCAATGCCTTTATCAATATCCTTTTGAGCAGGACCGAAGAACAGCAAACAAAGTCTAATCAAATGCGACAGCAGCACAGGGCGGCTGTGTGTGTCCGCTGATGCGTGGCTAATATGCCAAAAGGGGCAGCACCACGCCCTCCCCTCTGCCCAATCCCGGCATCTCCCTTTGACCGTAACGGCCTGTCCTTGGAGGCTGATCCGGCTTTTTCACTCCTCCCTTATTCCTGGCGGAAAGTTGAGCCCGGGCCACTTTTTGCTCAGTGATGCGTTGAGTGGACTGAATCAACAGCTGCCAAACGTTCGGAACGCAAATTTATAATGTCTTAGTGCCATTCCCACGCTTTTTATCAACACATTTCACATGTCATTAGCCAGGAGATAACATCGGCCCAGAGGCGTGGTATAATACAACATATATATGTAGTAAATATCCCTGAACAGTCGAATTCTTGCACTCTTCTTTGTCTGTCAATTGACAGCTGGTTTGCTTGTTTGTTTGCCATCCTGAGGTTCTAATGAAAAGCTTTTAAATTAAGAACAACCGCCAGCCAAGCGGTGAGATGCATTTGAGATATTAACAAAGGGCACAGGTGACAGAATCGCGGGTCCTGGATCCGGGGTTTTTTTCCGAGCCACACTCGAGTTGACACTGCAACATGTGCCACACACGCCGCAGACAATTCCGCTAAAAGCTTCACACCCGCGGACAGTTGCGGGTGTCAACTCCGAGTCAAATTAAACGCTCCTCCAGCTCCAGTCCTGCTTCGTCCTGTTCCTGCTGCAGCTGTGCAGCAGCACACTCGAAAATCGCTCGAGGCGACAGGAGTTTTATCTTTGCCATGCCAGCCGCAGCAATGCGGCTAAGCATCATAACTCACGCCGGGCATCCGTGCTCGTCACTCAAGGAGCGTGAAAAACCTGCCAAGACGCCGAGGAGTCACCCTGCATTATGCCAGCTTCTCCCTGAGGCACCAAAGCTAAGCACTAGGAAAAAATCCAAGGAAAATATTGAATGAAATTTAAGGCTGTTCAAAGAATGTCAAGGATTGCAGACTGATTTTTAAAAAAGAGCTAAGAGCTAAGAGATCATTGTCAAGGTATAAATAATACATAACAAATCAAAATATATATTAAAAATAATCATGCTCAAGATTTACACTTTTATGCTGAGTGTAAAAGCTGCAGCTGCCGTTGAATGCACTTAACATGTTGTACCACAAAATCGTCAGCCATATGCCGTGCATATTAATTTGATGGCCCTCATATTTATGCCAAAGCAAAGCCAAAGCGTTTGCTGCTGCTCCGCCGCTGCTGCAGTTGTTGCGACATTTTTTGACAAGTTGCAGTCAGATTTAGAGTCAGATTCAGAGTCGGAGGCAGAGTCGCAGGAGCAGCCGCAGCCGCCCATTTGCAATGCAAGAGCAGCAGCAGCTGCTGACACTGTTTTGCATATGGACGGAGGACCATCCCGAGCAGCTGCAAAAAAATAAAAAGCTGCGAAGCTGGCAATAGACAAACAGGACCCCGAGTTGCTAAGGACAACTGTGTGACTCTACAACTACTGCTTCTGTTAGTGGGCTGGGTCCTCCTCCCGGTGCTCATGCTGTCGCTCCACCTCCCTGTTCATGTTACTCCAAACTGGCCGCGTCGCGTTTTTTTTGTCTATTTTTCTTGTGGGTGCATTCCACTTTAATTATTTCAGCAATGTTGCTGCTGCCGCCGCTCGTAACGACATGAAATTTACATACGCAATTTCATTGTTGCCGCAGGATCCGGCGGTCCTCCGCTGCCCCGCTTCGCCCCTGGTCGTTGTCAATCCCACAGCATAACGCATTTTATATTCAAATTTTTTTTTTTTTGCAGCTGCAGTCTGGCCAGAACCGGGGCCACTGCAAATTCTATTCGTTCTGCCCGCGAAATATATTTTTTTTCGCCATGTTGTGGCTCCGGGATTGTTAGTGCTGTGCCCCCGGGCTGCTTATGTGTCCGTAATAATCAGTTGCAGGAGCCAGCATACTGCAGACTGCTGAATTTACTGTCGATTTCACAGGCATTTACCCAGCCTGTTCAACCCGGTCCGATCCCCAGCCAAGAAACGGTTATAACAAGCTTTTATGCGCGGCATAACACCCGGAATGGTTTACTCAAGAACCGCCAGATTTCGCTTAGCATGTGAGATGAGGAATTGCTCCTCGAAGGAGCAGGAGCAGGCATTACAGCGCTGGAACTAGTTCACTTGCGGGGCTGCCAACTGCACTGTGTTCCGGCAGTGGAGTGCTCTCAGCATCCTTGGCAAGTCCCGGGCCCTCCGTGTACTTTATTATGCATGTTATGCACAAGTTCGTTTCCATTTCCGCGCCATGTCATTGCACGCTTAAGCAGCAAATTGTCTGATGGCATTTGTCCTTTGGCTGCTCCCCACCGGAGTGGGGTCCTGTCCTTCGATGGGATGTTTGGCCAACTGTCAACAGCTTTTAGGCCTGCTCTCTGCCCGCCCGTTCTGGGGGTTGTTAAATGTAGCGCAATAATGAGCCGAAATATTTGCATTTCTTTGGTTCGGTAGCAAATGCAATAAACTCTCGAAATAAAAGCAAATAAAAAGTAATCAGAATTTCAGATTCGAGCCGTAATAAAGCGACGAAGAAGGCCCACAGCGGTGTCCTGCTAAAAGGAATTAAAAAGTGTGCTAAATAATTCATTTTTGAATTAAAATATAAATCACTTTCACACCATTTTGTCGGCGGACATCGGCGTAGACCCGCTTTTTACTGCATGGCATGGCTTGGCATGGTCCTTTCCTTTTTTCCAGGACACTTGTTTATTTTATTACTTTTTTCGCCGAGCTGAGTCGAGGGACAGGGCAGGAGGAGAGGACGGAACAGGACGCCATGCAAATGAGCGTGCGACCCGGGCATAACGAAAATCTTTTTAATATAAAAGTGAATTACTTTTAGCAGCGATTTCCGAGTGTGTCCAAAGGAGCGGAGGACAACACCCGACCCATTAAAATTGACGAACTGTAAAGGCAGTCCGGACTCTGGACTCCGGAGCACGAGCAGCGCAAGGAAGAGCTGAGGGCGTCACGCCCATCTAGGACCACGCCTTGGGTTATTAGGCAGCTTATTATCGGGCGCATCAGCATGGCCAGGGCATCATTATCGAGTGCTTTGCGGCTTTTCTTGGTCCTTGCTCCTTGCTCCTTGGTCCCTTGGTTCTCGGGAGTCCGAAGACCCCCTGCGTCCGGCTGGCAAAAGTAATTTCAGTATCCTACGCACTTTTTAATAGGATTGTGTTTGGGGAATTACCTGAGAGGGGCGGAGATATCTGTGCGCTGACCGCTGGCAGCGGAAGCGAGTGGATGGTGGAACGGAAATGAAAACGGCAATGGCACTTTTAATTTCTCAAAATGGCAACTCACTGACATCCGTTGGGCATTCGATTCATTGATTTAATGCAAGGGAACAGCAATAGCAACGGGAGCCGCTCGATTTCCTCCTCTGGCAGCTTAAGACTTATTGAGACTTGTTGCAAGAGTTCATATCGTGCGAAATAATTCAGAAAATGCCAAAGGCATGGCCGGCAGCTGCAGGTCTCTGTCTACTCCGCACCATTTACCTGAATCTGGTCACAACTTCTACTTTTCCCGTCTACTATCTCTCCCCTCTCTGCTTGTGTCATTTGTGTTTGTGAAATATGCATTCGATTTTTTACGCTGCACTTTCTCGCTTATCTACCAGTTGGCAGCCCCATCGCACATGCCAAGCATAAGCGGGCGTCGTGCGCTCGGAGAGTGCAAATATCACGTATACGCAGTGTTGTGGCTTGTCGGTTTTCTTTTCACTGCAAATTAGCTGGCGGAGAGGGTGGCGCAGCTCCTCCTTCTGCCACCAAGTGGGCGATAATTTACTCATTTCATGTGCTATTAGTTGTCAGTAATGGGGTTGCGGTGGGTTGGACCAGAACCAGGACCAGGGGATGCTGTAAACTTTGTATGTGTCGCAGTGAATGCTGTTGTCAGTTGCCTGTTACCAGTTACCAGTTACTGCAGACCAGTTGGAAACTTTCTCCAAACTCTGACCAGGACCCGCTCGCACTGGCCTGCTTCGTCCTTCAGTTTTTTGCTTTATGTTTATATTTGCCCGGCCCTCTTGTGCCATATTTATCATGGCTCACTTTTGTGCCGGCTGCGCCTTGTTTCGTGTGGTTTCGTTTTGCTTCGCTGGTTGAGATGAGCACACCGAAAGAAATACTAATTGCTTGTTAATTAACATAGGAAAATAAGGAGCTTAGAGAACTTTTAAAGAGGAATATCCGCATATTTTTGAATAA
Source organism: Drosophila nikananu (assembly GCA_008042635.1). Lineage (NCBI taxonomy): Eukaryota > Metazoa > Arthropoda > Insecta > Diptera > Drosophilidae > Drosophila > Drosophila nikananu. The sequence goes on from VNJV01007027.1 coordinate 33,012, forward strand.
TTTTACTCATAAGCAAATTTAAAAAGGTAGGAAAATAATTATGTTGTTATTTGTTTGCTAGGTTTTTTATTTTCTTGCTGTGCAGGAAAGAGTATAGTCGCGTTTAAGTGAGTTTTCTTGCCCACGTCCACGTCCTGGTGCTCGTCCTCGTCCTCGTCCCCCGCCTCCTCCTCGGCCATTGCAAATTCACGCTATCTAATAGCTGCTCGGCCCGCCAACAAACGAGAGCGAGACAATGGCTCCGGCACTTGCTGCTGCACTTGAGCACAGGAAGAGTCCTGTGGCCTGTGGATGCCCGTAGTTGCTGTAGCGCTGCTGCGCTTTTGGTGCTTCCAGAGAGGAACCCCGGCTGTGACCTAAATTTTTACCAAATTGGATAAATTTTTCGCATTTTCGCTTTGCTATTTTTTGCTCCATTTTTTTTTCTTTCTCCAGCCATCGCTGCGACGCCGACGAAGGCGACTCCTCGCTTGGCTTCGCCATCCATTGTTGTTGCAATTTCTCGCCACATTTGATTTATCTCGCCTTATATACCGAGTCGAGCCACATGTATGTACACACAATCTTCCCCACCATATCACGTAGTATTCTTTGTTTTTTTTTTAGCTCCCTGCTCTATGTTGTTTGTTGCTTCCGCTTTGTTGCTGTATCGCTTTTTGTTCGCCGTCCTTGCTGTCGGTTGAGTCACCGCAGCAGTGGAGCAGGAGACGGCAGCTCTTCTTGGCCACTTGTATCTCCAGAATTGAATCTCGCCCGGCGCTGCCATCTTTGCAGCCACTAGCTCTGCTAGCTGTGTCGTCTTGCTGGCCGCAGCGCTTTTTATTTGAACTTTCTGGTGGCTGTTGTCCTTTTTTCGGCCCCGGCTACGTGTTAGGCATAGTAGTAGTTGGCCTGCCGACCTGCCACCCTGTCGCCCGAAGCTTTTAATCATGATTTACGAGCCGGAGAGACAGACGCCCAGGTCCGGACAAGAGGTAAATATAAATGGAATTTTAAAATGTGATCTGATTTAATTATGCACGGCGACTCGAAAGGCAGCCAGCGATGGGGGGGGGGGAAGGATGCTGTGTATGTGTTCAGGGCAAAAACAGCGACAGAAACGACAGTCCTGACGGGCCCCGGTTTCAGGATTTGGAATGGGCGGAGCCACAGAGGCATTTGTTAAACAAAGGACATGACAATGAATCCGATAAATCAACGAAAGCCGGTTTCGTAATACCCTAACGCAAGTAATTTAAATGGTATTGTATTTTAATCGTGATGTATGAATGTGTAATTGTTGAACTTAGAAGTATAAATTGGGAATAAATAAATACGTGTTCACCTTAAAATTCAATACCGATATATAAACTGGCTAAGTTTTGACGTAGCGCAGGTTACACGTGAAGCTTAAAGAATCTTGGAAAATGGATGCCCAAACTCCGCTTAAGAGCCGGAAAATTCCGTCACTAAACTATTAAAGCAATCTGTTCTTTAGAAACTGAATCTGCTCGCATGTACACACAAAGTATGTACACAACATTCCTGAACCCGGTCCCGGCCCCAGGCTCTGCGTCGCCTGGCTCCTTTTTCCGTCCCAGACATTCTCTCGTCATTTTTTTCCTACTTTATTTTAGTTTTTCCTCTGGATTTCCCATCGCCTGGACCCTCGCTCCGTTGCACTTTGTTAAATTGCAGCCAATTGACCGTGGCAGACAGTGCTGGGCTAGGCCCAGAATTTATGCTCTCTGTTGTTTATTAGCCATTGCGGTCAGTGTTCCCAGCTAGCTAGCCTTATGGTGAAAATCAAATTCCAAGAAGCAAGTCAGAAGGGGAAATGCCATGCAAATAGCAGAGGAACAATTTCAAATGAGACATATTCAAAAAACCACAGAAAAAGCCCCGCAACCCACACACAGCGGGTAGCAAATACAAATAGCAGGCGATAACGCAAACCCAAAGATACGAGGGACTACTCGTGCTTAGATACAAACCCACACAGGGGCGGCAGACTTATAGGCAAATATAGGGACATGTATTTACAGTGCCAACATCAAACGCTTTGCCCCCCCCGTCTCACGTCATGCCGTCAGCCATCAAAAATGTTGTTTTTCTTGCCGTTTGCCATCGTTGACGTCGTCGTAGTTGTCGTCGTCATCGTCATCGTCGACGTTGTCGTCGTCATGGCACAGTCAATATGTTTTCATTCAATTTGGAAAGCATTTTCATAAAATTTCCCACAAGAAAAACATTGCGCACATATAAATATGTGGCTCGTCTGGAGGGGGGAGAACATCTTTGGCATGCCGTGCACAGCTTCGCCCCTGCCACTGGCATTGGCAATAGGAAATTATGCGAAATGTGCTCGATTTGCGTAAACAAACCGGAAATGATGTGCCGCCTGCCGCTGCCCGCTGACCATTTTGGAAAGTGAACGGAAGACCAGAACAGAGAACAGAGAAAAAAGGGCAATCGCAGGCACTCAACCCTGGCCGAAAACCCCTACAAGCTCCGGGTCGCAACCGCAACTGTATTTATATTTATGCATTTATTTATTTGGCAAAAGGATCAGTCGCGTCTCCTTGTCGGCCCCCGCCGCCGACATTTCTGGTGTGCCCCATTATGCTAATTGAACAGTAAAAAAATATATAAAGAAGGGAAAACCTCGAGCCACTTTATAGGCTCGGCGCGTGCTCTGCGCCCCAAAATGTTCTAGGAATCGTAAAAATTTCCCGCGCAAGGAAAGTATGTAAATACGGTGTTTGTAGGGGGCCTGAGATGAAGGCGGGGCTGATGGCCAAATATTTTTAATAAAGTTCACGGTCTAAGCAGCTTTGCTGACCAAACGAACGAAGGAGCCGCAATATAATTAGAGCGTGCCACTGTCGGTCTTGTTGTTATTGCAAATTGAATTAGTAACCAAGGCAAAAAGTGGACAGGCAGCAGAAATCCTTTTTGTGTACCATTTTGCCATCCGCCGGCGTCCGCTACGTGCCAGGCAAATCAAAGGCAAAGTCAGGGCGAAGCCAGCACACAGCCAGGAGTCGACCGTAACCGCAAATGGAAATGCAAATTTCCCGCGGTTACCGCGACTGCGACTGCGACCGCAACCTTTGCCCCGACACGACAGGGCCCAAGCTCGGGCTACCCAATGCAGCAATTTAATTTCTTAAGCAATTTTCATAATCTGCAGCAAATTGTTTCTGAATGCTGCCAGCCAGCCAGCCAGCCTGTTAGCCATCTAGCTAGCCGGGCTCTCGTTAAATTTTATGCAGTTGGCGGCTGCATTCGCGCCACAATCTGCCATTGAGGGAGAAGTTGCACGGCGAGAAAGATTGTTTAGATATGGTAAAAGTAATGACTATGTTATGCTAAGGAACCTATTTAGCTATTGCTGGAAATGTCTCATGAGAGACTGACACTTTAACAACCTTTAAGTTGGCTTACCTCCGTAAAACACCACCTAGGAAATTCTTCTAAGGAAACCCCCTTGTTTTTAACATTTTTAAAAATATATTACAAATATTTTCCACTACATATAAACATCATTTTTTTTCTGTGCATCGCCTCGCACAATTTCGTAATGCAGTGGCCAAAGTTTTTGCTATTTTATATTAATTTCGCAGGCTCTGCAAGGCGCCCTGACCTCGTCGCGCCCTTGAGCTACGACTACTACCCGCTGATGTCGACTGTCGGCTACCCGCCTGCTGCATAATTAAAATGGCAGTTCAATCCTAAGCACAGTCAGCAGTGGCAAAAAGCAGCTGGCCTTGCCTCTAGTCCGTTCACACCAGAGAACCAGCTCTCGACCGGAGTTTACAAAAGGCTCAAATTATCCGCTTAACTGTTTGTGGGGATTAAAGCAAAACCTTTTAACCCTTTGGCGCTGGTTGGGCCTGCTTTCATGAATATGTAATAGGCTTCTTTCAATAAACAGCAATAATACCCTTTCAATTTTGTGATTTATCACATTAATTATTTGTGTTTTTATGCGAGGGCAATTGAAGGTTCGAAATATGCTTCCATTAATTCTAATTTGCCAGCAGAGACAATTTAATTGAAATGTATTAAGAGTGCCTTTTAAAGTAAACCAACGCAGATCTAAATTAACTGCCAAGTTAAGGGAAAGCCAAAGATAACTTAAAGAATTTTGTAAAGTTTTAAATTCCCCAGAAACTAAAGTATATTTCTCCATAGTTTCCAGTGTGAACAATTCCCAGAAACGACAGTTGGCCGCCTGGCCAACAATTGTCTTTTTGCGCCCAGGAGCAGCAACTTGGCAGCTTTTTGCTACTTGCGGGCACTTAACAAGTTCCCACGCCGCCTCCACCGCCACCCCCAAGAGTGGCATACGGAGTGCAGCTAATTGCTCTCTGCCCGATGCCGCCCCGATTTTCGCACCCCACAAAAACCAATTAAGACGACGGGGATAACGCAAGGGGCGGGCTGGAGTCCAATGGTGCGAGCGCGTGATAAATCAAATTTGGTTGCCTTAACAATATTTGCACATACGACAGTGTGTGCCCGACGCAACACAAATCAAATCAAATTAAAACATAAAGTCGGGCAGGCTCATGTTGGGGAAGGACGTGCGGTGCGGTGGGACAGGAGCCGTTGTGGGGGCCCAGATTGGGTGTCCTCTTTTATTATTCCATCCGCATGCAGCTGCCATGTTGAGGCAAGCGACGCGTTTATGACGCTGACAGAATTATGAGGCCTACATGCGTTGATTCCAGATTTCCGATGCCGTGCTGCCGTGCCACGAGGGTCCTTTAAATATTTTTACGCAGATAAACTAAACTGTAAGCCCGCGCGCCAACCGGCAAATGGATTTTCAGCATAAGCAAAAAAAAAAGGAATCACAAAATCGCAAAACGTGCTTCACATACCCCGGGCTCGACGGGGACAAGCGCAGATCAGTTCTCGGGCTCATCATAAATACATCAGGGGGAGTCGGGAGTCGGGAAACAGGAGAGCCGGGCCTGTCTCTGGCACACTTGAGAACTTGGGGGTGGTGGAGTGGCAGCTGAAACCGGAGCCTGATGCTGCTGCGTCACCACCTGTCTGTGGCAGCATGTCACGCGACCTGTCGAGCGCGCAAAAGCTGACATTTTTATTAAAATATTACCAGGACCTTAGCCGAGGGAGAGCCAAAACGAAAGCGAGCAGCAGTAACCCGGGAATTGTTCTCGCTAATTTCGGTTTTGTTTGATTCGTTTGGCAATCTTGTTGCCCGTTTGCGGTAGTCTGTCGCTGCCGTTCTCCCTCCCCATTATCATGATGATCTCTCACTTTCTCCCTCTCTCTCTCTCTCTCTCTGGTGCACAAAGGACGCGGGATAAGTGCTCCTTTGTGCACATTTTGCACCTGCCTTTTGTTTGTCCCATCAATGGACAATCACCGCCCTCTGGGCTCCAGCCGTCAAGCCGCCCACCTCTGACTTTCCCACGTCTCTCAGGCCATGTCAACTACCCTGGCTCCTTCTCGGCCAGACAACAACTGGGTTGAACAATAAAATTTTAATAAGCCTCAGCAGGACTGCCAACGAGTTCCAACTGCGCTGACTTACACGCTGTCCTTTCTCGCTGTCCTTCCTCGATTGGTCTCCAGCAGTTTTCTCTCCCCTTTGTATCGTATCCTTGTCCTGCCCCCTTGTTACATCCTGTCAATCGGTCCAAGTTTACGGAACGCTGTTGTCCGACATTGCTGCTGCTGTCCCACATTGCGTATGAGCAATGCGTCAAAATCGAACCTTGTTGTTGCACATAAGCACGAGTAGGGGCCAGGGTCTGGGGGTCACTCGTGTTTGACTTTTAATTAGCTGGGAACTTTCCAACCCTCCTAAGCACTCTTGCGTACACAGCTCAGACCTCAGGCCATAACTCTGAAAGTGCTTTAAAGTAGGCTCGAAGGGAAGGATGGGCGTGTTCCCTAAAAGCACAGTCACAAAAGCCGATTCAGGGGTGGAGTTAAGGGGATTACACAAAGGATACACCTGCAATTAACTAGGGGAACAGAAGCCCCTCCACCAACTAGTGCATTTCATTTCACACCTTGCCAAAAGTAGCCCGGATTTAAATCTATTATTATTCCTCTACGAAAATCCCCCCGAAAACCCATTTACTGGCTACGCTCCTAATCCGTTCATGGCCTACGCACACACCCATGTGACATATTTGGTTTGCCAGCTTGATGTATAAATAAAAAATCAAGCGTGACGAGCAAATTCATGCAAAGTAAATTTTCATGTTCCCGCCAGCCGGCAAATAAAAAAGCTCCCAAGCAGAACTGGAGTGGCACTGGCTCTCTGGATCCCTATGCCTAAGCCTATATATTGTGTGTGGCAGTAACACCTAGCCATGTGTGAGGGGTTTTTGTTGGGTGCTTTCTGCATAAGTACCATACACCACACCATACCACACACGCACTCCCACCGTTGCGGGATAAATTGATGCTGGTAGGAAACCTTAAAATCAATTGAAAGTGTTTTCTTTGGATTAATGCTCTATTTTAGGAAATTTAAAAGTATTTAAGTTGGAGGATATTCTATGGCCCTTAAAAATGAAGTATTAAAATATTTTATGACCTAAATATTCTGCACGAAAGAAGAAGAAATGGTTTTTAAAAATAATTTTTACCTTAATGTTGGTTTAAAGTTGTGAAAATCAATTTAAGAAAACGATTGTTTGGAAACTCCCTTTGAATATTCTTCAAACCAAATTTAATTAAGATATAAATCTGACAAATTAATCCCTTAGTGATCCTTTCTAGAAATCATGTATTTTTAAGGAATAAAATTTAATAATTCATATTAAGGCTTTTATTCAAAATAAAAATTTAAAACTGTTTCCCAAGAGCATGTAGAAATTCGACCTCATCTGTTACAATTCCCTGCCATCCGATTGTCAATGCAAACAATTCCATATGCTGTCCATGTTCCTATTTGCTTTGCCGATTCCCCATATATATGTCTGTTCTTTCTGTTTTTTTCTATTTTCTCATTTTGCACTCTCAACTCGGAGTGCCGAACCCTGCCCCGATTTCCGCACACACGCGCCCAGCTGACGCAGCGCAAATCAATCAAATCAAAGTGGAGTTGTTTGATTCATTGTCGGCGTTCTCCTGGCGGCGGATGGTTTCCGGTCCTGCGGTGGCGGCAAGAAAATCAGAAGAAAATGCAATACAATGAAGAACAAATACGGGCGCAGACAAAGAGCAAACACGCACGCCCCCCGCCCACATAATACAAAGTGGCATAAACTAACTAAATAACAGTAACAATAACTTAAGTGTATTTGTGTATTAGTGAGGGCATCGCTTGCTCTCTGGCTATCTCGACTGCCCCCAGACCCCGCCCGCATTTCTTTGCTGGCTTTGCCGCAGCTTTTCCCAGCTTCACCCTGCTCCTCCCGCCGAATGGACTGCTCCTTTCTCCTGTTGGAGTCTTAAGGGCGACTGTTGCAAAGTTTTTATTTATACACACGTTCCGTGTGCAGCAACAGCATCGGCAATGGCTACGTTTCGTTTCATTCGCTTCATTCGTTTGTTTGTTTGTTTATTTGTCATTTGCTTTGTTCCGTGCCCTGGCAATCTATGCCACAGCGGCCATGCCCCTAAATTGACTGGCCAGGCCAAAATACACCCTGAGAAACAAAGTGTATGAAGAGAGGCAGAAGGATTTTCTTTTAATAAGGAAAAGGAGTATATCCCACACGGTTTGCGTTTATGAAAAAGCGTTTTCTTTTTATTATTGAATTGTTTTTAAGGGGTTTTATATCAAATATTACTATTAATTACGATTGACAAGCAGAAATTTGTATACCCTTGCAGCATTTAATTGAAGCATTATAAATTAATACATTTTGATCAAAAGAAAAGAATAACTAACAGGAATTATATAAATTATGTATACATATCATAAAAATTCGCTTTTAATGTAAGGAAAATTGTTGTGACTAGGCTAAAAATACATTAATTTTTATTCGGAAAACTGTTCTGAGTTAGTTTTTATAAGGCTAACAAAAGTGCATACTGATTTTCAATTTAAATCTAAATTAATTTTTTAAAAATTTTTCTGTTTACAATTTCAACAATTTCACCTCTTAAAAAATTGAACAAATTTGTAAATTTTTTTTTTTACCAGACATAGCTAGATCGACTCGGCTGTTGACCCTGATCAAGAATATATATGATTTATAGGGTCGGAAATGACTCCTTCTCTGAGTTCTGTGCTTTTGACTGATATTATTATACCCAGAATGGAGTATTAAAATTTTAATATTTATGAGATAATTTTGTTGGAAAATTAAATCTTAAAAATATAATAAATAGGCTAAAAATACATTAATTTGCATTCGGAAAACTGTTCTGAGTTAGTTTTTATAAGGCTAACAAAACTGCATACTGACTTTCAATTTATTTTTAAAATAATTTTTTTCCAATTTTTACGTTTACAATTTCAACAATTTCACCTCTTAAAAATATTGCAAAAATTTTAAATTTTTGTATTCCACCAAACACAGCTAGATCGACTCGGCTGTCGATGCTGATCAAGAATATATATGATTTATGGTCGGAAACGACTTCTTCACAGTGTTTTGAGCTTCTGACTGATAATTAGTACCCCGAAAAATTTTTATTCCATTTTAACAATTTAACCTCTTAAAATTTCGAAAAAAGGTTTAAATTTTTTTATTCAAGGGTATTATGTATTATTTTATGCAAGGGTATAATGACAAACTCCATCTGGAATTTTAAAATTGGTCGCATGTTCTTTATTTTTTCACAAATGGTAATCGCCCTTAATCGACTTTTTTCGACCTGTATTCGTGGTTGGGGCGGGAGAAAATGGAAAAAAAGAAATCCCGTACAATTGTTGAAGCGCACGTACCGCACTAGCACAGTCGGCCTGGTCATGGGGACCACATGTCGTATACGTAACGTGGGGCATATCTCTCACAGAGGCTCCCCTCCCAGCCGGTTTGCGTTTGCAATCAGCCGCAGTGAGTGGCCGCGCGGCCAGGCGACAAGTGCCCACACACACACACACTGGAACACACAGAGCACACACACCAGCCACACACACACTGGGAGTGGCAACACCAACATACACATGGAGTCACACACAAGTTTCGATACTTTTAATTATTGCGTACATGACCGTAACGATGTAGCCGGACTTTAGAGGAGCTGCCCCAGGCAGGAGCACCAGCAGAACCGCCGGAGCAGGAGCAGGAACAGAAGCCCCATCAGGTAGCAAAGCTTGGACTCGTTTAGTGCACGTATTAATCAGAGAAAGGACTGCGAAGTTT
>VNJV01007035.1:0-20072 GCA_008042635.1 Drosophila nikananu
GAGATTTGGCGATGTCTGGCCCAGGACCAGCGGCGGGACGGAGTCAATCCGAGCGTGTGTGTCGGAGCGAGACGGGTGAGTGTTAGTGTGAGACCGCAACGAGGTGGCTAGCATGTGTGTGTAAAATAAATCTTTGCGAGCCCTCGATGCGGTGGTCACCGGAGAGTGCGGTCAGACCGACTCTAGAATATGCAAAACATGTTTGACCTAACCTAAGTACACCGAGAGAAAAAATGTGAAATCAGAGAAAAACCTCGGAAAATATATGTATATATATAAAAATTGTGAAATATGAGATTATAAACCCACGAGGTGGGGAAAATAGGTCAGAATACACTGTGAGAAAAATGTGTAAATTATATATAATAATAAATTATGAAAATTACGAACTAGGAAATTTTAAAAAGTAAATATAGAAAATAAAAGGAAAGCGAGTGCACCGGAACAAAAAAAGGGAATAAATAATGTTTGGAGAAATAAAACAAGAAAAATTATAATGATAATGAAACGAAATTTAATAAATTGTTCTTCTTAATTAAAAGCTGGGAGACTGGAAAACATGGAAATAAAATAGCTAAAAAAAAATTATACGGGAAATAAAAATGGCAAAGAAAAGTAAATATAGGAAATGAAATGGAAATGGAAACTATCGAACATATTTAAAACAACCTAACGGATAATGATGAACATAGTGAAGCATACACTGTGAGAAAAAATGGGAAGATGTCGGAATATAGAATAAGAATTTAACTTAAGTAGTGCTGGTCGGTTTAGCGGCCCTTCGGACCTCGGGAAAATTTTGGATTTCTCTTTTCTTATTTCTTCTCTTCCTCGGCCATCCGGCCACGAACATGCGAGGAGGCTAATTCGGTCCTTCCCTCTGTTATGCCCCAGCAACATATTTTTTTTCCGTGTAACCCGGTGGCTGACAAAATTTCACCGTACGTCAGTCCACCGTCTCATCGTAGTCACATTGTCCCATATTTCTATAAATTTTCTGTAGAGAGGCCCTGGCGGGACTGAGTCTCTATCCCAGCCCAGATAACTACCTCACAAGTAAAAACCCTTAACTTTTTAGGAAATAAAAAAAAACTACAATTGTTCTATGAATTATTAACTTATTTAAGGAACTTCATTAAAAATGGCAAAATTAGGCGAAAAATATAATATCACCACTTCATAAAAAAAGCTTTAAACTTAAAATATAAACTTATATAAATATATACATCCACAGTTGGATCTTTGAAGATACTTCCCAGTTCTTCCAAGCAGAAACTACAGCTCATTAGGGCCAAAGTGGCCTTGCGAACAGCATGTTCCACATGTTGTCTCCTCAGTAATCGTTTATCTTGGATGACTCCCAGATTTTTGACTTCAGTGGAGATTGGAATTTCTGTACCCCCAATGGCTATGGGCCGTAGGATTTCAGCTTGTAGCGATTCGTTAAGGCGACAATTGTGGTTTTCGCTGGATTGGTATTCAGCCCTACGTCTGTGCACCAGTCTAAGCTTAGTCTTAGGCCCAGTGTGATCCTGAGGCACATGTTCTCTCAAATTTGCCTTTACAGATTAAGGTGATGTCATCGGCATAGCCTTGACATTCAAACCCATTTGCTGTAAGTTTAACTAGCAGCTCATCCACCACGAGGCTCCAGAGTAATAGTGATAGGACTTTACCCTGCGCACAGCCTCTAGTGGTTTGAGCTCTAACTGTCAATCTCTTGACAGTGACTTCCGCTATTCTGCTAACAAGGAGTTTTTCCAGCCAGGTCGTGAGGCCCGTCTCAACTCCCCTTCTACAGAGTGCTCTTACCACAACATCATGAGCTGTGTTATCAAAAGAACCCTCTAAGTCCATAAATGCACAAAGAGCTACTCATTTGACCTTGACAGAGCGCTGTAGACTGTCAACCAGGCTCAAATGAGTCGATTCGGTAGACTTTTCTTCTCTATAAGCATTCTGGTGCGCATGCAGAGGACTTCGCACCAAGTGAGAGAGTTTTTTATGTGGTTGTCCACAATCTTCTCAAGGGTTTTCAGCAGGAAGGAGGTTAGGCTGATCGGCCTGAAGGATGGAAGGGATATGCATCCAAAATTGTCTCACCTACATCTTTTGAGTGTTGCTCAAGATCTTTCGGACAGGATACTCTCCTACTCTGGTTCAGCCTGCTCAGATTTAATTCCAGACAGGACTGATAGGCTGGCCAGTCAGTCCGTTGCGGATTCCTGATAAACCTGCAGAAACTAAGATTGCTATAAATGTCGAACAGGATGATCCTGTGATCCTACATTGACGGCTCTGAGGAGACCTTCCAGTTGCGAATCAACCGGGAGCCCTCCTCATTACCGAAAGTGATATCCAGTACTTGGACAGTACAGCCCTGGTTTTGGTAATGAATGAAATTGAGAGAGACAGAGAAAGTTAATGTCCTTTCGCACCAAGATACAAGCTCTTGGCTATGCCTCCCTTACGTCTGCAATAGTTTACTTAGGCCGCAGATCCTGCCTCTGACGACCCAACGCTCCTGGAGGACACCAGCCCCAGGTAAGACTTGGAGACCAACCTGCCGATGACAGCCGAGGCTGCCCTGGCGTGATGCAGGTTGATCTGTGCCACGCTGGGGACCACCATCCTTAGAGCTCTTCTTCACCCACCGAGAGCGTCAGATAGGCCTCTGATTGCATCTCGGTGGGTGTCCGCTCATCATCGGATGGCTCCTTTTTGCTGGTTGGCTCCTCTACGCCGCTCATGTGCAGGCGCGTCAGGTCCAGCCCCTCTTAATAGACCGAGTCCAACTCGGCCTACACTGCTGCCAAGGCTTTTGGCTCCGTTGAAGTGCCAGGCACATCGATGACGTTTGCCTCGGTGGACACCTCCGCCTCCGCAGATTCCTGCTTTTTATGCAGGCGGCATTTTAGCTGGCCGAACCTGTAGCTCAACAGCATCTCACGCTTCTTGAGGAGTGCGAGCGCCTCCTCATCCTAACTATAAAGGAAATGAGCTCCAAAAGATTGGTTGCCGTTGATCTTTGCTGTAAAAATCCATGCTGCCATGAAGAAATAATCGATCTGCATAGGTGCTGCAAATGAGGAGTTAAGATTTTCTCGAAAAGTTTTGGAATGGCCGACAACTTAGAGATTCCTCTATAGTTGCTGGCATCCAATTTGCTACCTTTTTTGTGGAGAGGAATAACAAATGATTCCTTCCAAATAAGGGAAAAGTGGGAGGTTTCTAAAGACAAGGTAAACAATTTCAGAAGGGGATTGCTCAGGGCGTCGGCACAATACCTAAGCACGCAGCCAGGTATACCGTCGGGACCTGGCGAATAAACGGGCTAAACACTTTGAAGATCTAGAGCTTTCGTCTAAAGTAGGACTGAAAGATAAGTTCGATTTGGGCATGATGTAAGAATAACTCTGATTCGAGTCAGTGGAAGTTGAGTAAGTGGTTTGAAAAAACTGCTCAAACAGATCGGAAATAGCACGATCGTTTTTTACGGTTGTATTTTCGAACGAGAGCGAGGAAGGATGCGTAATTGGCTTACGTTTAGTGTTAACAAAATTATAAAAATGTTTTGGGTCCTGAGAGATCTGGACCCTACAACGAGTCAAATAATTATTGTAATCTTGACCAAGTTGATAAATAAAGGGATAGGGCAGAGTTAGAACCGGAATATTTATATTTAGTATACAGCCTAGATTTTTTATTTTTAAGATGACTCAACTCTTTAGTAAACCAAGGAGGCTTATTTGAGGTTGGCGGATAGTATAACGGAACACATTCAGTAAAGAAAGAATTCATGGCACTGTAAAAAATATCCACGGCTTCAGCCATGCCAGTGCACATGTATAAATCGGACCAATTAAAATCTGATATAAAGTTATTCAGCCGTTCAAAGTCCGTCTTGCGAAAACAAATAACTTTTTTGGCTGGCCTGTAAGTAAGTCAGTCCCAATGTCGAGAGTCACATCGAAAGTAGGATGATAGGGATCTTCCGGAAGCGTCAAAGGCGCCACCCTGGCTAAACTGACTCTTGCCGATCTGAGACAAAACAGAGATCAAGCAGGCGCTCTAAGGAATAAAATAAAATCGTGATGTGTGGAGGTAAGGAGTGAATTAGTCGAATTATTTGAGGACCAAATAGCCCCTAGGATATTAAAACCACCAAGAACTACTAAATGATCCTTATCCGAAAGTCGATTGGAAACCATCTGGATAGCGGAAAGATGGTTCCAATAAATAGAAAGTTCCGACATAGGAGGAATGTAGGAACAGGTAATGAAAATGGAGCTATCATTGACAGATAGCTTCACACAAAGGAATCTAACATCGTTGCACTACTCGAAAGTTATTAATTCCGACGCGAGACTGAAGTCAACCGCTATGAGGACACCACCTCCACGGCGTGAACACAGCTGGAAAAACTTCGGAGATCAGAATTTACGGCTTTAACCAGGTTTCTGTGAACACAATAACCTGGGATGCAAAAGAAAGACTTTTAGAATAAAATTTAGGAAGCTTACTACGTAAGCCTCTTGCATTCTGATAGGAGACAGAGAGGGATGTTATTAGTTTTTTGGAGCGGATGTCGTAGAGAGCACTGTGGTCTGGTCCGGCCTGGGAAGACTTATTCCTACAGGCCGCCTTTTCTTTTTCTTAGCTTCGAACTCCTTGACGACAACATATTCGGGTCAGAAATTGGTAGAGCATATTGTTTCAAAGAGCTCATTAGGGACATTTATTTTGATTGATGAAATGTCCCTAGCATAAGAAAATTTAAATTTTTCCACCTTTATTTTTATTTTTTCGGAACTAGTTTTGCCTTGGATATAGGCGATGACATCCTCAGATGTCTGAACATTTCTCTTTCAACCTCGCGACAGGGCTCACAGCAGTAACGTAAAGCAATGTTCTTTCTTATATCGTCTACCGCCCGTCCTGCAAAACCAGCGCACTTGGCGTGCAATATGTTATCGCATAGCCAGCAGCCGATTGTAAGATCAGCTGCTTTTTACAGGTTTTAACGGAACAGACAATAGCGGGACTTACCACTGTACATTTAAGAATGTAGATAAGAAAAGTGCAGCTGCACTGAGAGAGATGGAGAACGAGAGAGCGGATAAGCGGGTGAGCGTGGGAGCGAGCTTAACGTTTAGCTGTCGCGACTGCGCTAACTAAACGGGGAAGGCACAAAGAGGAATACAAAAAAATGCAAAGCAAACACCGGCAGCACAACTAAATTGCGGAAATAATAACAATTAATTACACAAAACAGAATAGCTGCATGCACACGAAGTGAACGGGAACTTTATTAATCACAATATAGAAAATTTTAATAAAGTCCCTGTTGTTTTAATCCAAAAATTAACACAAAACGAGAGCGCAAGAAAAAAACACGTCCGTTCACTTGGAAGAGAGAAAGCTTTTACCAAACGGTACACCAATGACATTGGCCTCCTTGTCGTTAAGGGGACCCCCGTAGAGCTCTCCAGTGAGGTCAAATATCTGAGAGTTGTTCTAGATAAGCGGCTTAACTGGAACTCTCACCTAAACAAGACGATTACCAAAGCATCAAATGCTTTATGGGCTCCAAATCCATCCTGTGGCTTTAATGCATGATGGTCAGGCCAATTTTAACTTATGCTGCTCTTGTGTGGTGGCCCAAGGTACAGCAGGTCTTGGCCATTCAGAAGTGTAGCAAGTTGCAGCGGCTAGTGTGTGCATCTCTATCGGGAGCTTTACGCACATGCCCAACAGTGGCTATGGAGAAAATCATTGGATTAACTCCGCTACATATTCACATACAAGAAGGAGCCGCTAGAAGCCTTCTTAGAATCAAACTCACATCTGGGTTACTGACAAATGATGCTGGTCATGTCAGTATTTTGAATAATGTTTCTGGCTTAGAGATCTGCAGCCAAACAGATCTCATGACCACGAAGCTCTAATTTGGGGCGAAATTTAGGACTCTCAACCCAGACCGTAGGGCATGGGATAATGGCAACCCTTGCTGTGACCCCGGTAGCCTGCAGTGGTTCACTGATGGGTCAAAAACTGAGCAAGGGGCGGGTGCGGGGATCTTTGGACCTAACAGCAGAGTCTCGATTGCACTGGGTAAATGGCCCAGTGTTTTTCAATCAGAGATTCACGCCATTGAGGCCTGCTCTAAACTCATCCTTGATAAAAGAATGAGAGGAGCTACTATAAATATCTACACAGATAGCCAATAGGCTATCAAAGCTGTATCCTTTTTTTAGGATAAGCTCCAAACTTGTCGCGGACTGCTGGACCAGAATCCAGCAGCTCTCCACCGGGAACAGGGTAACTTTGTGTTGGGTTCCCGGTCATGCCGGAATTCTCGGCAACGAAAACGCGGACGAGCTGGCAAGAGAGGTTATAATCGTGGCAGAAATAACAACCACAACAATTACAACCGAGGCAGCAGTTACAACTATTAAAATAACTATAACTATCGTGGAGGAAGACGAGGTCAAAACCAAAGAGGCCGAGGTAACTCCACCCAGGGCAACAATAACACCAATGTGAGAATGTTGCAAAACACGTCGGAAAACTCTCAGAACCCTTTAGAAAACAAACAATAAATGCAAAAGTTCATTCCATCAATTACAGTCTTAATATATTTGTAACCTTCCATAATCATTCAACCGAAAATAAACTAACATACCTCATAGATACTGGTGCAGAAATCTCACTTTGTAAAGAAGTGCCTCTGGCCGGGGTAAACCTCAGCGGCTCCAGGGGTCCCTACAGAAATTTATAAATTGCTGAGACAACCAGGACACAAAAGGGGCCGAAGATTTAGCTATTTTTAATGAGGTCGAGCTAAGCGGGAGAGACGAGAGAGAGAGAGAGGGAGAGAAAGAAAGCCTATGCCCGCCTGGAGGACTTTCCGAACGGCGGTCCCTGCGAACCCGGAAGAATTTCCGGACGGTCCACCTATGCGCCACGCCTGGAGGATTATCCGAACGGCGGAGGAAAATGTAACGACAAAGGATCTCCACTTTGTAAATTGTTTATTTCCCTATCTAAAATTATGTGGCCTGCGGCCCGTAGACAATGGTGTGAGAAGGGCCCTACTCCAGCGGGCGCCTTCACTTGGCGGTATGTATTAAGTATATGGCCGGCGGCCCAAGGGAAACGGCGAGGAGGAGGGGGGGAAGGGCCTTAAGTTGGCGGACACCTTTCTCCGGCCCCTAGTAAATTATGGACCGCGGCCATCGCTCACCCACACACAGCTCCTCCTTTACAGAAGAGGATCCGACGATCCTGTCGAGGCCCTGGGCACGGTGGTGGTGACACTCGCGGCGGCGTACACGTGGGTTTTTCAACCGCGTGATGGAGGGATCGCGGGACTTATAATCGCACTTAGCACTTCTGGTCGGTTTCGCAGCTCAAGACTAATTGCCAGCTTCTTTTCAGCACAGCTTGGCCGTGACCTGATTCTGCCGAGAGCTTTTGCCCGGCGTCTGTTTGCCTCTCTCTCGCTCCCGCAGGCGATCGTGCCGGCACCACTATTCTCCCGCTTTCGGCCCTTCTGCGCATGTGTCGTCTCTCTGGCTTCAGCTTTTCGCCCGCATGCCGCGTGCCGATCTAGCCAATGGGAAAAGCGGCGTGGCTCGTGCCGCTCTCCGACACATGCGCAGTTGTTCGGCTATGCTTTGGTGGTAGTTCTGTTCTCCCGGCGTTCGGCAGTGGCGTGGTATTTTTCCACTCCCGAGGGTACAGTGCTTGCCTGTTCTGTCCCCTTCTAGCGGGTTTGCCGACGCCTTTGACGGCGATCGGCGGTGGTAGCTCGTCCGCGTTTGAGTGTGCTTCGGGTTTGAGCGGGTAGTGGCTCGCCCTTAAGTGAGTGTGCTGCGTGCGAATGAGTGCGTGAGTGCTTGGTTGAGTGAATGTCCGGTGTGTGAGTGAGTGGCCTACGTGTGCTGGCGAGAATGAGCGACTTGTGTGTGCGGAGGAATGAGTCAAAGTGTAGGTGTTTAGGTATACCTTAGGCCTAGCTTATATTTATAATATATTAACATATTTACGTGTGATTGTGACTTCGTCACAACTTTTAAAAATAAATTCGGATAACTTCAAAATTCACGATGAACAAATAATAAACATCGAAGGCATAGGCCAAGGTGTAATAAAGTCTCATGGAACAACCTCAATAGAACTTCGATCAACAAAATATATTATTCCACATGAATTTCATTTGGTAGATTCAAATTTTTCAATACCATGTGATGGAATAATAGGAATTGATTTCATAAAAAAATTCAATTGTCAGCTAGATTTCAAACCAAGTGAAGACTGGTTTATAATTAGACCCCAAAATTTAAAATATCCAATATACGTTCCAATAACATATAGCGCTGGCAACAATACAGTTCTTCTGCCAGCCAGATCACAAGTTATTCGGAAAATAGACATTAATACCGTAAATGATCGTTCCTAATCAGGAAATACATAATGGATTTTATGTTGCAAATACAATAGCAGCATCCAAACATGTATTCCTTACGACTTCTAAACACAACTAATTTCGACCAATTGGTCAAAGTAAACCAAATCCAATATGAAAATTTACAAGATTATGACGTTCATAACACCGATCCAGAAAATAGAAGCGAACAAGTTCTTTCCAAACTAAAGAAAAATTTTCCAGAGCAATTTAAAAGCCAATCAACTGAATTATGCACAAAGTATAGTCATGTGTTCGGACTGGAAACCGAACCAATATCGACAAACAATTTTTATAAGCAAACATTAAGACTTAAAGATGATAAACCCATTTATATAAAAACCTACAGACGTCCGCATAGCCATATTGAAGAAATTCAAAAACAAGTTGGAAAATTAATTAACGACAAAATCGTAGAACCGTCTGTATCTGAGTACAACAGCGCACTCTTGTTAGTTCCGAAGAAATCATTACCGAATTCAGAACAAAAGAAATGGCGATTAGTAATTGACTATCGTCAAATCAATAAAAAACTTCTCTCTGATAAATTTCCACTCCAAAGAATTGATGACATTCTAGATCAACTAGATCAACAAATAGCACCAGATTCATTTCAGAGAATGATGACCATATCATTCTATGGTTTAGAACCTTCTCAGGCATTCCTTTATATGGATGACTTAATGGTGATAGGATGTTCCGAAAAACACATGATTAAAAACCTAACTGATGTTTTTAATGTATGCAGGAAATATAACCTAAAGTTACATCCAGAAAAATGTTCATTTTTCATGCATGAAGTGACATTCCTAGGTCACAAATGCACCGACAAAGGAGTTTTGCCAGATGACAAGAAATTTGACGTCATCAAAAATTATCCTGTCCCTCATGATGCGGAGAGCGCAAGACGATTTGTAGCATTCTGCAACTATTATCGTCGATTTATAAGAAACTTCGCCGACTATTCACGGCACATAACTAGATTATGTAAAAAGAATGTCCCTTTTGAATGGTCAAGCGAATGCCAAAACGCATTCGAATACCTTAAAGAAAAGCTTATGCACCCCACATTATTACAATATCCTGATTTTCGCAAAGAATTTGGCATTATAACGGTTGCTAGCATTATAACGGTTCTAACCCAAAACCGTGACGGGATTCAGCTCCCAATAGCTTATGCATCTCATTCATTCACAAAAGGGGAAAGCAATAGAAGTACAACGGAACAAGAGCTCGCGGCAATTCATTGGGCAATTACCCACTTTAGACCATACATTTATGGCAAACATTTCACTATTAAAACGGACCATAGACCATTAACGTATCTATTCTCTATGACTAATCCCAGTTCCAAATTAACTCGCATACGTCTAGAACTTGAAGAATACGACTTCACTGTAGAATACCTAATGGGGAAAGATAATTTCGTAGCAGACGCACTTTCGCGTCCTGAAGTCCTCAAAGTCACTACCAGGCAACAAAGTAGACAGAAAAGAAACTGTACAGTAACAACTAAGGAACTATTGCCTAGGCAAAGTATCTAAAATGTATCTAAGCCAAACGTACATGAAGTCATAACAAATGATGAAGTACGAAAAGTGGTGACCTTGCGAATAACTGAATCTATTTGTTTACTAAAACGAGGAAATAAAGTTAATGCAAGAATTGATATTGACGATTTATATACCAATGGAATTCTAGATTTAGATCAGTTCTTCCAAAGGCTTGAAACGCAAGCCGGTATACTAAAGATCAGCCAACTCAAATTGGCACCGAGTGAAAAAATCTTTGAATCCATTTCAATAGATGCTTTCAAGCAGATGGGCAACAAGAAATTAAAATCATTGAGAGTAGCGCTACTCCAGCCGGTGACCATTATACAAACTGAAAAAAGAGATACAATCAATACTGTCTACATTCCATGACGATCCAATTCAAGGAGGTCATACAGGCATTACAAGAACGCTAGCAAAAATTAAAAGACACTACTATTGGAAAAATATGACTCGTCATATAAAAGAGTACATACGTAGATGTCATAAATGCCAAACGTCGAAAACAACGACACATACAAAGACCCCAATGACTAAGACAGAAACCCCAACGTATGCTTTCGATATCGTGATAGTGGACACCGTTGGTCCATTACCGAAATCAGAATATGGCAATGAATACATCGTCACACTTATATGTGATTTAACGAGATATTTGGTAGCCATACCTGTCGCGAACAAGAGCGCAAATGCAGTCGCAAAAGCTATATTCGAAAATTTTATACTAAAGTACGGTCCAATGAAGACGTTCATTTCGGACATGGGTACCGAGTATAAAAACAAAGTAATTTTAGATATGTGTAAATATATGAAGATTGAAAATCTCACATCCACTGCATATCATCACCAGACTTTAGGGACAATAGAACGAAGTCATAGAACATTCAATGAATACATTCGTTCGTACATTTCTGCTGATAAAACTGATTGGGACGTTTGGATACAATATTTCACATATTGTTTCAACACAACACCATCAGTCATGCATGAGTACTGTCCATATGAACTAGTCTTTGGTAGATTACCAAGACAGTTCGCAGATTTTAATAAAATAAATAGAGTAGAACCACTTTATAATGTAGAAGATTACTCTAAGGAAATAAAATTTAGATTAGAAATAGCATATAACAGAGCTAGACTTATGCTAGAAAAAGCTAAGTCTTATGGGAAACAAAATTACGATAAGAAATCTTTAGATTTTGAATTAAAAGTAGGAGATAAAGTTAGTCTAAGAAACGAAGTGGGTCATAAGTTAGATCCAGTTTATTTAGGTCCTTATACGGTAGAAACCATATAAGATAGGGATAACATTATAATTCGAGATAACAAGCATAAGAAACAAAAAGTACATAAGGATAGGCTAAAAATATATAATCAATGAAACGTTTCATTAAAGAAAAATCTGATCAAACGAAAAAACAAAAATAATAAATAAATAAAAAAAAAATTAAACAAAAAAAATTTCTTCTAAGAAAGTTAAACATAAAACAAACAACGTAATTCAAAAAAAAATTTTTTTTTTGTCATTGCACAAAAATGATTTTACCCCCGAGACAGAGCATTGCTAATAATTAAGTATATAATAAGAAACAAATCAATTTCATTTCAAATATATATATTCACACTAAAACTAAATGACTACCTGTATTACGTCATTTCTTTAAAAAGGGAGGTGTATGCCTTCTGCATACATATGTATATGTATAAATGTACTTCAGAATATATAGACAGAAGCAAGATATGTGCGGGTTAGCTGAATCCAAAATCAGCTCAACCAGATTATTCAATAAATGCCACCCAAACCAAACGGATCGTTCCTCTCGTCAATAATGGAAACTAGCGGTTCTCTACTTGCAGCTCGCTAACATATGCAATCATCTTATAGCTCGCTCTATGCTCAACTAGTGAGCATAGCATTGTCACTCACTTCGTACATTTGTTCACTTGGGATACTTTTCCGATTTGAAAGTGTCTTTTGAAGAGCGTGTGTTTTATTTAAAAGTTTTTTTTTTCAAGCGTGTTGTTAAAATGAGTCGTGAAAAGAAAGTGCACTTGTTTTTCAATTTTAACAAGGAATTAAATACGTCCTTATGCAACGTATGTGGCTCCAAAGTATCAGGGCACCACATTACAAATTTAAGACGGCACATGAATGCAAAACACGCTGATATTTGTAGGTCCGGTTCCTCCGCTAGTATGGCTCCTACCATCTCCTCCAGGCTAAGTCCTTCGCACCACGAAGGACTGATGGGCGACGGTGGCCGGGACGCGTTTGCGATGGTGACGAACAGTGGCGGCGGTGCCAGCACCGCCGGCGTGCTGGTTCTCGGCGGGATCTGTCGGATGTGGGTGCCGCCGGTCGTTTCCCTCGGAGTCGGCGCCGATGGTTTATTCTTATTTATTGGATCTTCCCTTTTAAGAGACTAAACTAATTAGTTATCAATTTATAAAATGATTTGACTCCGTGGCCTAACAAATTTAACGCTGGGCTGGTTGGTCGTTGGTCGTTACAAGGGGATTTTGATCTGTGGCTAGTTTTTCCTTGTATTTTGCTTTTTTTCTGATATTGTCTCAATGACAAATTTTATTTGTAGGTCTCTGTGAAGACTCTCGTTCCGAAGATACCATGGAGCTCCAGTTATGATTATCAGAATCCTAGACTATGCTCGCTGTACAATGTCGATGCTGCTTTTCGATGCATTGCCCATAGTTCAGAGCCAATGGTCCATTTGGGTTTTAGGACGGAGTTGTACAAAAGGACTTTGTACTCCAGACTTAGGGGAGAACGAACGTTTTTTATAAGCCAGTGTGCTTTAAGTTCCAGGTGCGTCGTCTTGGCCGCCATATGTTTCCGCCAGGTAAGTTGCTTGTCCAGATGAATACCTAGGTAAGTTACGTCATCGGCTTCTGGGATGGGAGTGTGGTTCATGACCAAGGGCAGGCAACTTTGCTTGTTTGGGGTAAACGTAGCCTGTTTGAAGTTTTGTTTGTTTACTCGTGTGCGCCAATCTGCAAGCCAATGCTCTACACATGTTAAATGGCGTGCTAGTTGTCTCGTAGCTTTTACTGGGCATCTGGATCGACTCAATATTGAGGTATCGTCAGCGAATGTGGATGTTGTCAGCTGGTGGTCTGTCGGGATGTCCGCCGTGTACAGAGTATATAGAATTGGACCCAGAACACTTCCTTGGGGCACTCCAGCTTCTATGGCACAATCGCTTGAAGTGCTTGAACTGCATCTGACCGCGAACACTCATTGGTATAGGTAAGACTTTAGAAGCTTATGTAAATTTTGAGGTTGCAGTTTGATTATTTTAAACATAAGTCCATCTAACCATACCCTATCGAACGCTTGTGCAACGTCTAAGAATAAAGCTGTGCAATATTTTCGATGTTCCAAAGGAGTGCGAATTTCTGATGCTGTAAACCTGTTCAATACCTCCATGTTTTGCCCGAAAACGAAATTGATGCGTTGGGAGTGTATTGTGTGTTTTAAGGTGGGGACTGATACGTAGAAGCAGTGTTTTTTTCAAATAAGTAGGAGAGACAGCTAAGTAAACTTATTGGCCTGTATGATGATGGCTAGGTTTTGTCTCTCCCAGGCTTAGGGTTCATAATTATGAATGATTTCTTCCACTTTTGAGGGAAGTATCAAATTTTAGTGATTGCGTTCAGGAGCAGGCAGATTTGTAGAACTACACACATTGGGAGCTCGATGATCATTTTCGGGGTTATTAAGTCAAAGCCAGGGGATTTTCCAGTTTTCAGTTGGTCTTTAATGTCTTTCGTTATTTCGCTTGGCCGAAATTCTATGGGATCTTGTGGTGCCAAGTCAGATGCAGTTAGGGGTGGAAGGGAGAATGAGTTAGTGGCTGGATTTGGATGGAATTCTTTTTTGAGATGATCAGCGCAAATACTTGCTCTGTCCATGTCACTGCGAGACCAGTTTCCGACAGAATTACGGAGGGGTACAACAATTTCTGTTGGTGCCTGTAGATTCCTGTGGGCTTCCCAGAATGAGTTTTTAGTGCTGGTGGGCGTGAGATTTTTAATATACCGTAGTTGTGCGTCCGTTTCTTAGGTCTTAAGCGCTTTGGTAAGTCTGTGAGAAGCTGCTTTTAGTTTACAATTTGCGCCAGGTGATCTGTGCTCTTGCCACTCCCTTCAAAGTCGTCGTTTTTCAAGCACTAGCAGTTCAGTATTTCGACTTGTTATGCATGGATGACTTGTAAAGTTGACGCTTTTGCTGCAGCGACTAGTGTTAATTCCAGGTCACCAGTAAACTGATCAATGTCTTGCTCGTTTTCCAATGGGGTAGAAAGGTCGGTGTGGGAACAAACATATTTTTTGTACCTCTCCCTGTTGCTTGGAAGCCTATACGGCCGCTCGATGTGTTACAATTGGTATAAAAGATGAAGGAGTACCGGGCAGTGATCAGACGAAAGTTCTGGAAGTGCCTCAGCTGTAATCATTGATTGGGATATCCTTTTGGTGATGGCGAAGTCAATCACAACTGGAAGCTTCATAGGATCTGCTGGTCAGTATGTAGGTGCTCCCGGGGAAACATAATTAAGCTTGCTTTGCGGTTTAATGATTGCGTTGTACAGCTGTTTTCCTTTAAGGATCGCTATCCGCGATTCCCAGTACATGTGCTTGGCATTTCAGTCGCAAGCTGCAACAAACTTTTCACCAAGCGAGTCGAATAGTGTTGCGAATTTGTCCTCAGAGATTGTGAAGCGTGGTGGGCAATAGACAGCTGCCAGAGGGAGAGCACCGTTACAGCATTCGAGGTTTATAGCGGTATATTGTAGGCAATCTTCTTGCCAATTACTAAAAAAGTGGTGCTTAATTTTCGATCGTATTAGTATGTCAGTACCTTGGGCTTTGCCATCCGGGTATTATATCCTGCATCGAGAGCACAATCGCTTCAACGCCAATGTTCTGTTGTTGCATGTTCTCATGACTGTTGTGAGTTATTTGAGCGCTGGGAGTGTCTGCTGTTGGTGCATGGATCCCTGATTTCAGCGCACTTGCAAAGGAAAAATTTGGCACTGTACGGTGGATGGCAGACGAAGGGATGTTAGTCGGTTCCACTACTTTACGAATTATTGGTGTGGTACGATCTCAAGCTGAAGCCACTCTTTTGTTTAGACGACTCTTAAGTTCCTTGTAAATAATGCATCCTCGCCAGTTGGCGGTGTGATTTTCGCCACAGTTGATGCATAGTTTTATTGAAGTGTCGTCTTTGCTCTTAGGACAGTTTCGGTACTGTGAGCATAGCTGCAGACGACTCAGATGGATTTTAGGGTGCAGTATGCTTTTGAGTGACCATATTCTTGGCAGTTGGTGCACTGCACAGGTTGCCTGCGCTTATGCGGCTCTTCGACGGCTACTTTTCGAATGAATTTTATATATAGGATGTACTTAATTTTTGTTGTTTTTCTGACTCGATGCCTCCAGTTCGACTTAAAAGAGTGGCTGCGGCTCTTTGTTTCTGTTAAGGATGTTGATCACCGTTTTGGCGTTGAAGTTTTTCTCTTTAATGCCGCGATAATTTCGGATGTGGTCACTGATGACTCTATTCCTTTAATGACAGCCTGCATTCATTTGGCACTTTTCAGCTGGTAAGTTTAGTAATTCTTTCCAGCTTCGTCCAGGTACTTGGTCACTGATTGGTGCCTAGCCTCATCCTGAGTTTGCACTTTCGTTTCTTGTATGTTGCCCTTAGAAGGAGGTATAACATGGAATTTGTTCTCTCCGATAATTGCAGCTAGTTTCTTAACCAGCGCACTTGAGGTTTTCTCACGTATGTATATTGGTGGCGGCTTAAAATCTTGATTGGATGCACTTCGCGGTCATCCAGTAATGCAAACATATTTTAGCTTGTTTTTGGCGGCGTTGGTGCAATTTATTTTCGGCTGATTGCCAGTGTGCTTGTGTTGAGGGCTCAACTTTCGCTTGATTTGGATGTATCGATCCAGACCTGTTTGACACAGTTTTTAGTTTTGTTTTGGTTCTTGTCCGTTTTGGCTTTCCAATGTCGCGGAGAGTGCACTTTTTGTTGTAGCCGCATGTTCCGCAATGGTGTAGACCGCTGTCGTTTTTGAGCATAGAGTTGATGTTGTTGTCGTTGTTGATATGGATGCAGTTGCTGTAGATATTGATTTAGAAATTAGATTTAGATTTAGATTTACAAAACTGATTTTACTCATTCATTCTCAGTGTATTAATTTAATCATTTATATTTTTGGTGTCTGTGGGAGAGAAATGATGGCGGGAGGGGGAGGCGAGCGCGGTATCCGAAAGAGTAGGGCTTCGGTGTGAGTACCCCAAGCCTGAATATGTGTGTGTTCGTGCTTATCTATGAATGTTTTGTGCGTATGTCAGGCCATAAGGGAATATGATGAATTATAAGCAAAAACGTTTCTTGAGCAAAAAAATAAAATCCACACAATGTTCCACAATAAAAAACAACCGAAATCACTTAATTGTATGTGTGTCTGTGCGCCTGTGTGGCTCTCTGTCGCTGCATTCACTCCATTTTTTCGGCTGGTGTATTTAACAGATACATCTCCGACTTCTAATGCATGTGTAATGTGCTGGAATCCGCCAAGCGGTAAGTTTTTGTCGGTGAAAATTGTGTTTGTCACACGACGAGCCCGCGCATAGGCGGGCGTTAATTAAATTGACAGTTATGGCCAAAGCCCGAGTTGAACACCGCCAGCTTCGAGTACCCTTTCCAGAACGCCCCCTGTAGTCGTAAAGCCTTCCAAACGATCCAAGGGGTTACAGAGAAAGCCAACAGCACAGGGGTCTTATCTGAAATCCCCTATTAAAATATTTCGGGGGGCTTGAAATGTACGAGCTTATAGAAAAATCGCTCCACGAAAAGGAGTTCACACTCGTCGCCTTCTTAGACATAGAGGGCGCTTTCAATAACATCCTTCCAGGCTCAATCACGACAGCACTGACCAAGCTGGGGATTGATCAACACTCGGTGGGTCTCATTGGCCGGATCTTGCGCAGCAGAACGGTGGAGGCAACACTGGGGGGGTCAACCATCTCCAGACAAGTCAATAGGGGCACACCCCAGGGCGGAGTCCTCTCCCCTCTCCTATGGAATGTGGCAGTCAACGAACTGCTCCAGGGCATAGAGGAGGGTGGCTGTCGTGTTGTGGCCTACGCGAATGATGTTGCCTTGGCATTTACGGGAAAATTCCCGCAAACCCTCTGTGATAGGATGAGCAACAGTCTTCGGTTCCTGGCGGATTGGACTGCCAGGTGCGGACTAGGAGTAAACCCAGCGAAGACCGAACTGGTCCTTTTTACAAGGAAATACAAAATCCCCAAAGTGGTACCCCCCAAGCTTTGTGGGATACCTCTCCCTCTTAAAAATCAGGCCAAATATCTAGGTCTAATCCTGGACAAAAAACTAGACTGGGGCCTCAACACAGACGAGAGGGCCAAAAAGGCCACAATCGCGCTATACACCTGCCGCAGGGCTATCGGGCTTAAATGGGGAATGACCCCAAAAATAGTCTGATGGCTGTACACGGCTATCATTCGCCCGATACTCCTGTACGGAGTGGCAGTCTGGTGGCTAGCTCTAAAGCGGTCCACCTGCCTGGGCAAGTTAAGAAAAATACAACGCATGGCTGAGATCTGTATGACAGGCGGCTGGCTGTACACGGCTATCATTCGCCCGATACTCCTGTACGGAGTGGCAGTCTGGTGGCCAGCTCTAGCGGTCCACCTGCCTGGGCAAGTTAAGAAAAATACAACGCATGGCTGAGATCTGTATGACAGGCGGCCTGCGCACAACTCCGGGAGACGCCTTGGACGTTCTCCTGGACATCCTCCCAATTGAAATAATGGGAGAGATGACCGCGTCACTGTCGGCACTAAGGCTGAAGGGCGCGGGCCTGTGGAGAAGGTCGAGTCTCGGACATACGAACCTCGGCTCTGCTCCACACCTCACTGAGGGAGACACTGACTACTGTGTCCCCGTAGATCACCCTATCACACCCTTCCAGGTTTACATCCCCGTCAGAACGGATTGGAACCTAGGACCCCCTGGACCCCCAGGGTCCCTTCACATTTACACGGATGGCTCAAAATTGGACGGCCGGGTAGGAGGAGGTATTTACTCTGAGCACCTGGGATTAAACGTCTCTTTTAGGCTACCCGACCACTGTAGCGTCTTTCAGGCGGAAGTTTACGCCATCAAAGAAGCCCTTGATCAGCTCCCCCCGACTAGGGTCAGAGCTCCCGTATGCAGTTTCTCTGACAGTCAGGCTGCTCTGAAGTCACTCGAATCTATTTCTTCTAATTCGAAGACCATCAACGACTGCCGCAGATCTCTTCACGAGATGGCGGAGCAGTAAGACCTCCACCTCATCTGGGTCCCAGGACATAGGGACATCGAGGGCAACTGTGCTGCCGATGATCTGGCCCGGCAGGGTACAACCATCCCTCTTCAGCCGGAGAGGGAGCTAGTTGACATGCCTATGGCCACTCGCAGTTTACTTCTTAGGGAACACTTCCATCTCCTTGCGGACAGGAAATGGGAAAGCCTAATCACCTGCCGCCACGCTAGAATGATCTGGCCACGCCGATCAGCGAAACGCTCCAAGGAGCTATTGTTTCTAAGCAGGGAAGGCTGTGCCCTTGCCGTTAGCGCTCTTACTGGGCACTGGCTACTTGGAACGCATGCTTCCAGGCTGTCGGTGCACCATAACGAATTTTGTAAAAGCTGTAGGGATGAGGAGGAGGAGGAGACCGTTCTTCACCTACTCTGCCACTGTCCAGCCCTAAGCAGAAGAAGACTGCAGTACCTGGGCTCTTCCACCCTTGCGGATCTCGCCGAGCTAAGCAAGACATCACCGAGGCAGATAACTCGTTTCGTCCAAGGATCGGGTTGGTCCTCTCTAACTTAGGATTTGTCATCGGCCCATGAGAACCTGTAGCGGACGGGGGACCTAAGCCTATGCGGCATCACAAGGAGCCTCTTCAGGCTCAAGTGGACGGCCAGGCTCTCCTTGAGCCGGCCGTCACCGCCCTAACCTAACCTGAAAAGTACGAGCTACACAGATAACCCATGCAAGATGTCATTTTTGCGAAGCACTCTCTAAAAGCATATAAATAGAGAGAGACAATTTTTCATTCATATGTTTTTGTGAGTCACTTTTTGCCTTCTTTTTATATTTGTGCCGCGAATTGTTTTTATTTACTTGTAACTCTCACATCTCTATGAATACCCGTCGTTGTAGTTTTAGCGCACGCTCTCTCCCTCTCTCAGTTTACCCCACCTCTCCACCTTTGTCGCTCTCTTTCACTCTCTTTCTCTCTTTTTTCTCTTTATCTTTCTGTCCCGTCCCCCATTTACACATTTATTGCCTCGCCCGAGGCGTCACGTGACCAAGTCATGTGTATGGCGTGGTTACGGTTTTCTCCGGCTAGCTCCCTGCGCCGCATCGTGCGATAAGGAACTTAATATTTCATTTGATTAAATTTGGTTAATACATAATGATCCAAGTGTATGCTGCAAGGGTATACAAACTTTGGCGAGCCGAAGTTAGCTTTCTTTCTTGTTCGAATCACCTTACTATTAGATTTCAGATTAAAACGGATTTTATTTTTATACCCTTGCAGGGTATTAGAATTTTAGTCAGAAGTTTGCAACGCAGTGAAGGAGACATCTCCGACCCTATAAAGTATATATATTCTTGATCAGCATCAACAGCTGAGTCGATCTAGCCATGTCCGTCTGTCTGTCTTCCCGTCTGTCTGTCCGTGTGTCTGTCCGTCCGTTTCTACGCAAACTAGTTCCTCAGTTTTAAAGCTATCTGGATGAAACTTTGCAGATATGCTCCTATATGCTCTCACTGCTATATATGTCGGAACGAGCCGGATCGGCCGACTATATCATATAGCTATATAGGAAAGATCGGTAAATTTTAATGAAAACAAGTAAGAAAGCTACAGTCGTTCGTGAACGACTGTTATATACCATGTACCAAAATATATCGCCGCTTTTGCCTATTGCGACT